>JASMMZ010000011.1:4861652-4956969 GCA_038502455.1 Anisogramma anomala | reverse complement strand
AAAGGGGGAGTGGAAAGACTACTACTACTACTACTACTACTACTACTACTACTACTCCTCTAGTTCAACATTTAGAGAAAAGGGGGAGTGGAAAGTAAGGTTGTGTGTGGTAAAGAAGGGAGAACTACAAGGAAAGGGGCTAGCGAAGGCGTTGTTAGTGGTTTTGGTTAGTTCGGCGGCGGCGACAGCGGCTTCAACGGTGCGCACAAGTTACCGCGCTATATGTCGTCGTTCTTTCTGAGACTTACGAAAAGGTATGTTATATAGGGTGATTGAAACTTGGTAATATAACGCGAAAACATAATATAGTGCACTAAAGATTTACTTAGAAATGGTGACGAGTTATTAAAGAAGGAAAGAAAAGAAATTTCGTTTAAAGTAACGGCGATATACTACTTTATGCTAACTTCACACCACATAATATCGATAATTACGCATTGATTATAACGACCATACATCTACAAGGTTAGCCGACCTTTCAGAAAAGTCTTCAACTTACATAGTACTATTACTATTGAATAAACAATTGAAACCTTAAACTAAATATCACTACAATCTTGACCAAATATATAGGTAATGGTTTTCGAAACTATACTACGAACAAATGACTGTCACTACTAGACTATAAATATGGAAAACTTTACGTACAAAGTAAAAATTGTCACTACAAATACTATTATTTAAGGTATATACTATTATAGTTAACAAACGCGTAGGATATTGCTAGCGGAGTGCATGGTAGGGGTCATGGCTCAGTCGAGAGTATATAAGCTCTCATCTGAAGCATACACTCTCTAGGTTCTTCTGCTCCCTTTTTCATCCATCATTACTATTATCTTTGAACCCTTTATTGTCTTTCTCATACGTTGAAGTATAGAACTAACCGAAAAATTTATGATACAATTGGTAGTATTATTACAGAATATATTGAAATGGTATAAATTATTTTTTAGGCACTTGAACTAATACTATAATACCTATAGAGTTTTTATTGTTTTTTCGTAATTGTTTATAACGAATATAAATACGACTGAATTTTTGATTTTTTTTTCAATACAAACAATGTAACCCTTATAGAGAAATTATGATACTCCCTAGGCCGAAATATTGTTTTTCATTATACGCATTTTTAAGAAACTCCTGAATAAGTTTTATTAAAATTACAAGTTTTTTGCGACATATTGTATCGCAATTTTTAATAATACAATTAATCAAACGAAAATTGTGTTTAGTTTAAGGAAGATTGATAACGTTGTGATTATCTTGGAAATAGTCTTGGGCTAAAAATTCAAAAAAAAATACCTCGGGTGTTTTTTTTGTATTAAAAACAGAATTTTAAACATATTTCGTTTGATAACACCGTTTTGGAGGCACCTAAGTTAATATTAACCTCGTTAGTCATAATAAGAACAAAGTAGAAAATTCTATCGAGGTTCGGTACTTCTTTTAATAATTTAATTTTTCCAATATTAGGTAGGTGAAGACGTTATAGTATATCGGTAAAAAAATTGAGCCGTTTGAGAAGAAAAATATTATTTAGATCCTATAAGTTTAGGAATATATCTGTATCAATAAGGCCTTTTTTGACGATATCCGTAAATGTTTTATTAAGCGATATTTTTTGATTATTTTTATGGTAAACTTATAATTAGTAAGAATTATAATATAGTGTATATTTTCAACCAAAATAGTTTTAAGGTGCTTACACGCCTGGAAAAAACATGTTACCTTATTTTGGAAAGGTCTATAGTTTAGTTTAGTATTTATCAGTCATTCGTTAAGAAATATTATAAGCCATATAATAGTTTCATGAATTATATTTCGTCGTCTTCATATAATATCGCGTTTAAGCTTAAAACTCAGAGTTTCACAGCCAAGATTTATTGTCTTATTGACTTGGAAAAATAAAAAATATATAGAGTTTATATGATGTAAATGTAGTAGGTTGTGAATGTGTTTTTGTAGTATAATGAATAACTTGTTCTATTGCTTTATAAAAGTAATTTTTGTAGTTTAAGTGTAGTATATTCATTAGTTACAATGGTTGTTTTCGACTTGTCTCGTTTTATAACCTATGACCAGTCAATAAGGATTTAACTTTTACAAATGCTCAGATGATCAGATAAAGTAAGGTACTATATAGTTTTAAAAGCTGGTAGTATTTAGATATATTTCCAGATTCTTTCAGGGTAAATAAGAAGAAACGGTTTTCACATCCTTATATAAATTTAGTCATTATCCAAAGTTCGAAACCATCCATATCTAAATGAAATAAATCGCCAAATTAAACTCTATATAACATTTGTTTCTGAATCATTAAATTTCAACTTTAATAAATAAAGTTGAAATTTGTCCAAAATTCCAATAAAATACTCTTGAATTATTCGAAAACATTACAATATCATTGATAAAAGTTTGGTAAAACACGCGGTAATGTTTTCATATAGAATTCATCAATTTTTGGGTAAAAAGAGTGAGTTTTTGAATCCTATGCATGTAACTGTAGTATTTTCAAAATTGAGACAATGAATAAAGGCAAAGCGGTTTTCATAATTTAATTGTTTAAGTAATTAGAGAACCACTTTTTGTAACGCCGATTACCGAAATATATTTGACGTTGCGTAGCGAGTTGATGATATTTACTGGAAAATTAAAGATCACTTATCAACAATTATATATTTATTTAATGGTTTAAATTTTATAATTACGCGGATTCTTTTGATACTATATAATTTTTATCAGATGAAAAATATTGGTAAGGTAAATAATGATATATCTTTGCAATATTCCATTCTACTTCACTCATACAAGTTGACAAACTATTAATCTAATATAGTTTTATCATGATATAAGACTAGGTAATAGTGATATTTTAGTTTCGAATTTCGCTGTTCTTTTAAGAAGATAATATTCAATATTTACTCGACTACAAGTTTAATAGAATATAAGTCCTGCTCAACTTATAGGAATTCGATCCAAGGTTTGGCGCGTTTATCAATATTCAAGGCGTGTATAATATCAACTTATATATTATGTTTAGTTTTCAATATAGATGTATTATCTACAGTTTTAATGTTAAAAGACGCAGTAAAATCTATGAAAAAAAAGATTATTTAATTATTCAGTGTGATTTTAGTCCTGCGTATTATTTTTCTTCATAGGATCAGAGATCGAGTATGCGATAGCGTCGAAAAAGGTAATATGAGACTACGTATGAATCAAAACCTTTCAAAAAATCAGAAACTACTCTTTTGTACCTTTTTAACGATATTGAAATCCAGCCTAAACTTAGCACCCATCGCTAGAGTATTACCAATAGAAAAAAATCAAGTTATCAATAACAATAAAAGATATATGATGATTAACCACAGCTTCATTAGTAGGCTAAGAAATTTTTAATAAGATATTACCAATATCAGCAGCCTATAACAGGGATTATATAATATTATTCTAATGAGTCCAAAAGTAAATTGTATCTTCATACATTATAATATTGTTGATATCTAGCGTCCTCCACCCCACTACACACGTTTTTGGTGCAGAGGCTATCAGAGTATCACGGATCCTAGAATCGGCTATTCGCGTCTCCATAGGAAAGATTACGGTGTCCGTTGATAGCATCTCTATGATTTGGAGCCTAAAAAGCGATGTTGCCACCTCGTCTCAATGGGCGTACAACAGATTTTACGTCGTCACCGGGATCTTTCATGTCCTTTTGAAGGTAAAATGTGGTCTTAAATATATTAGTATCTCCGGAAACAAAATCGTTAATAAAATCTTGAATAACGATATTAAACCTTATACTTGTTTACACAATAATGATCGTTAATCGATTGACAGAAACAAATTTATACTTCGGTCGGGTTTAAGGATAGTCGATGTGAATCAGTACGTTTGAAACCAAAACAAACTCTCTCATTTATACAAACGTTGGAGACATATGTATTCAATTAAAATTAGGCAGAAATTTAGTAAAACCCACTTTTTAAGTTTTCCCTTTCTTACTATTCACACGATTTCTTTTATATTGGGTTCTAATACCAAGGCACAGATAAGGGGATTTAGCGTTTTATTCCAAACGTTATAAGTTCTTTAATACAAACGGACGTTACGTTTGATGTAAAAGAAAGCGCGGTGTTTTGAATTTGTTGTATTTACCAGCCTTTTTAAAGGGTTGGAAGTTTTAGTTATAGCTACTTGAAACGCTCCTATATGGGTTGGTACGTGAAATATATATTCATTGGGTTTTTTGGACTTTTAAAATTTATGGATCTTTATTCGCGTTATAGATTGTTTTTCTTAAGGACAAAAAATTTAGTTAGAGTTTAAATATGTCCATGTTTAACTCCTGCCGGAAATAATAACGTTTTATGCCTGTCGGCAATGTTTACGTTTTAGAGTAGCCAGTTAAAATTATAAAATACTATTATTGCTACCGGAGTTACTATAAATACCAACGGCTCTGTGACAATAACGGCCTTAGGTTACTACAAACTACGAATCTTTAATTACAAAATAAATTCATTACGGCGGCTATAAAAGCTTTGACAGCTGTCACCCATTGCTTTTGTCCCTATTATTAAGTAGGGGTAGGGTTTTTGAGTAAAATGAGGGTAGCGGTAGAATGGGTCAAAGGGGAGGTAGCTGGGGTAATAGTGAGTGCGTTCGCGGAGAGTTCATTTTTCATAGAGTCCGTATCGCTTCCGCTACCATTGTCGCCGTCATCATTAACGTCGCTTTTTCTGGAAAAGGAGGCCAAACGCTCTAGCGTTACACGACGGCCGCCTCATAACGTTGCGGCTATAATTTATGTAACGCCACCCTATCGCTTTAATGGCGATGCTAACAGGCCTCTGAAAATTAATTAAACGTTTAATCGACACTTTCGCAGCGACATTAACGCGATAATTGGTTAAAGACCCGAAGATAACGATAATAACGGTGATAAACCCGCCTTTGTGGTCTATTATTATTATATAAATCAATTATATACACTTGTACATGAAATCAATAAAGGCTTTTATAAACTTAACAATGTATTTTACGTACGTTTAATCTCATTTTATGAAAGCTTCGTTACTCGATTCCTTGAAAAGGGATTGAATATAACCTATATGAAATTGGGCCCCAATGGTTAAGATAAAGTTAGCTGGGGCTAGGTTAGCGAGGTCAGGAGATGAGTAATTGAGTTTGGAAGATGGGTACCTAAAGGCGTGTTTAGGCCTTTGAAGCCTTTTAAGGTTCATTATGAGGGCTAGGTGACGGTGGCATATAATGAGTATAATAATAGTGTATATGTGTGGTGTGTTTTTCTTTCTTAATAAAGCTACTAATGACTTTGATACAAAGATTTGTATTAATAATGAATTATGACGAATGGTGGTAGTTTACCAATTGAAGGTTGGTATTTGATACAATATATAAGCAACGGTTATAAATAATGTTTTTTTTAATAAAGGTATAGTATGATTTTGTTGAATTTCGAAATTATGACGTTTAAGTTATTAAATGTATATGTATTTCCTTGTAATACTTTTCGAGGTCTAACGATATACGCAACCGCAACGCATTTCGACTTTACCATTTTCCATCAGTCATTTTTTCACGTATTTGCTTTATGGAATCAATTTTTCAGGGTTTATATAGTTGTATTCCTAGCGTAAGCTGTCATCAGGCGGGGATTGATTAAGCCGCGCCTCTTGATCCGACTAGGGCTATAGTTTACACGTTTACGAGTTTCTACATGATAGGTCAATTTAAGGTCTTGTTTGGAAGAATGTTGCATGAGCCTTGTAGCTGATATAGGTACTAGGAGGACTCAAGTTACAATCCCTCCCGCTGGTATCTACAGAGTTATTTTGTAGTAGCAAGTGTAACACTTCATAAAAAGAAATACCCGGTGATAGTGTAAGAAATTGGTGTCACGACGCGTATACTTAGGAATTTTAATCGTAGTGTTGGTACAATTGTAAAGCTAAATAATATAAAACGTAATAGCGTTAATAATAGCATTTAGTATACATAGACATGAAGTGACTAATACGAAAAAACGTCTATGAAGGAGCTAAGTGCATTAAATCGAAATATATACCGTTTACCTGGATAACATCGCATTAAATATTGTTTTGATAAGAATTTTACGAATGATTGAATTTGTAAAGATTTTACAAATAGAAAAAAAATATCTTTAAATATCTGTTTTTATAATCAATAACATTTTTAGATATAAAGATGTTAACTTTGCGAGGTTTGAGCTAATGATTTAAGAGTAAAACGTTAACTTCCAAACGGTTTACAACCCAAACTTTACGATTTTTTTTAAATTTTTTTTAACAAGCTATAATAATAACTTTTACAAATAGTCTCATAACACACGAGATCTTCTGGAACTCGGTTAACTAAACGTCTATTTCAATATCATTAGGAAAGCACATTTTTCATTACAAATTAACAACGATATCCTCACTCGCTCTCATATTCAAGTCAAAAATATAAGTTAGGTTTAAGGGCTCCGCTTATACAAATACCTTCAAAAAGAGATTACCATATATAACTATTGCAACTTCCTCATTAATAGGCTTGACTACGATAATTCCCCGATCTTTTATGTTATACGCGATATCTTTAAGCTTAGTAACCTAAAGTTTAAGCTTATTTATATAAAATATGTCCTTTTTTCTCATTCGCAGGAATGAAGCTTTTATTTATCATTCAGAGTTTAAATGTCTGAAGAAAAAATTACGTAATTTGTATATGTATTCATAACATATGTGGGTACTTTTATTCAAATAAGTAAACGACTATATTATAAAAACTATCTCACTTGTTTAAAACAAGGAGGGAAATTCCTTGAAATTACTCTAGCTTTAGTCAACATAATCAACATTATTCGCGTCCGATTACTATCGCTGTTGTGGTAGCGATCTTTACAATCACCGCTACGATTATTATTATGGCGTTTCCAGTCACGATCCTCGCGTTCGTATTTATCGTAAAGCTCGCGTTTTTCCCGAACACAATTATCACAAACATTACAAATATTACGACTCTCATAAAAATCGATATTATATCCGTAACTACTTTCGCCAGGGTATATATTATGACTTTTTCTATCTATATTCAAGTTTAAGTCTTTATATTAAGATTTTCCTTACGAGCGCCGCAAGTCCTTCCTCTTACAACCATTTTTGACACTAGACTTATAATATAGGTATTTGCGATCGGCTACCACAAGTAATATGGTCTTAAAATTCTTCGTTTTAAACATGTATTTTTGCAGTGTTTATTCGTGGTAGAGTACTTGCAAATTTTATTGTATACTTAAACTCAATAGAGTTTGTATATCAATTATATCTTTATCGTAATTCTTGTTTTTTTTGGTTGAAGGTACTCATAACTCGTATGTATTGGATTTTAGTTTTGATGTGTTTGTAAAATCCGTATTCGTTATCCATAAGATTTTATAATGTAAAAATTAACTTCTTAACTTTTTTTGTAACGTAACTAGGATTCAACCAAAAATGTTGTATTAAATCTTTATTAATGAACTTATGTACTATAGGGCTTGACTTTATAAGTGCTTAATAAACAATTTCGGTATTCGAATAAAAAACCGAAGCCCTATAATTGAGTACCAAATATAGAGAAATTGATCATTTTACATTTTGATTAAATTTAGTGAAACTTTCTAGACCAACAAAAAAGCTCCAAATGTCTTTAAAAACAAAGTTTAGGTCTGTTATAACAGTACTCATATGGCAAGAATCAGGATAATTAAGATTATACACATTAATTTCCTTACGCTTCAAACAGCGAAAAACGTTAACAAAAGATTAATCAAACAGTGTATCCCGATCGTCATAACTACACCAACCTTGAAAGCTACAAAGTAAAGGCCCAGAGCTACGTTAAAGACACTTAAGGCTACGATAAGAACGATTATGATTACGGCAAGGGCAACAAAAGCAAGGACGCTCATTTCGCTTACGGGTAAAGATATTAAAGCGAGTTACCATAATAGTTTAGTTATCCGCAATTTACCGCTAAAAGCCTATATTAATAGCGTTGAGTCTATTATTAAAGCCGGCATTCGTTTCCATTATTTTTCATTTTAGCCATTCAATCCATTTTCATTTGACAGAAGGGTCTATTTTGGCTTAAGGAAGCGTATAAAGCGTATAAAAATGGGAGGCAGCTACGGAAAAAGATCTGAGATTGGAACAAAGATACTTAGAAATTGAGTTAGCTTACTTAACTTAAGAGGCGTACAATGCGTCAACGAAAAAGTAAGTGTGTCAAGATTCAAACCTTATACAAATGATTCTTGCTTACTGATAGAGTAGAATTAAAGCGTATTTATTTAAAAAAAAAATTAAAGGAGAAAACTAAAATAAATAGCTAATGGGTAATGGTTGATGGCTGATAGGGAAGTGATTTTGATGGTAAAGTTGTGAAACGGAACGAAATTGAATCACGGGGCTTGTTATAATAAAAAAATGGGTTTTTTTCTTTGTTTTAACTTAGGCCAGAACTAGTTATCTTTACTTTCTATTTTAAAATTTTCAATCTGGTAGAAAGTAAATATTCAACGCTTTTCAACTATTACTTACAACTATCAATTATTAGTAAAGCAAGTAGGGAAACGTATTTTTGGATTATTTGTAATATTTAACCATGAAAAAGGAAGAAACTAGACTAAAATAGAGTCCAGTAGAGCTGTACATGTAAGATATGACAGGTACAGATACGTGCCTTCCTAATACTATATACCAGTCCTTACCCTGCATCGTAAGTACACTGTATCTCAACCGAGGAATAATAGGGATAAACCCAGTTTACGTAACAATTGTGTCTTTTATAACTAAACAACCTCGATGAATATATAATAAAAATGTAAGTAAAGTATCAGATGCATCCCTTTTATTATATATTTACAATGAAATCAATTTATTATTGCGAAGAAACCTTTGGAATGTTTAAAAAAAAACGCAGGTAACGTCTCTTTCAAAATAAGTTTACTTTTAATAACGATGTTGCTGTTATAAATTACAAATCTTGCAAGTTTTTTTACTAACTTAACCACTGTTAGATTTTATTATATACGATTGACCAAGGCATACATATAGATAAACCACTTAACGTTATATCAAATACTCCTTTAAACCCATATAAATACTTATAAGTCTTTTTTTACTACCTTTTGGAGGGTAATTTGTTGGAAAAGGTAATACTTCAATTAGTCTAGAGAATTGGAACCTTTAACTCTCCATAAAGAATGAAAGAGATCTTTCAAGGTTAAATTAGCCGGTTTCTTATAACAACACTTTATAATAGCTTAAGTTAAAGCTGTTTTGATAAGGGAAAATAAATATATTGCAACGTAGGTTAACCTGTAAAGATTAAAATTAAGGCATTTATAAGGGGTTTTGCTTGTGGGGATTGTTTTCGTGGGGAATACAAGGTTTTATAAGCTATATTCTTAACAAAAACCAGGGTTTTTGTACGCGATATCATTAGTTGCATACCTAATGATATGTAAAGCGAAATCCTAATATTTAGCGTATATAACCCATTGAAGTAAATAATAAAGAAATTGATAACTTACTTATAAGCTTAGTATAAGGTTTCGCGTACCTTAAGTTTATATCTTTACATATTACGGGCCTTACTAAAGGCCTCTGCGCTAAAAAGTTTGATATGGTAAGTGATAGCATCTTTTTCCGCCGGTGGTAGTTTAGTTGCCTAGCGCTTTTACGTAGGCCTTTAAAGTTTTTGCAAAAGTTAGGCAAGTCTCTTTGCAGGCATGCCAGCAACGCGTAAAGTCGAATTGACTCCTTTAGCTAAAGCTATAGCAGAAGCCGTTGAATTTTTTGGGGTCAATTGTTAAAGGATGGTATACAAATCTGATGGCAACACTAACAATAGTGGGATCCTTCTATACATCTATTGGGAGGAATGAATAATAATACAGTAGTGGTTCAACTTTGAAGTAATACAAGTTCGGTGAAACTTCCCGAATACATATGAAAAGCTTGGAATATATATGTAGTGACATTGATGTTATACAGTATTATTTTACATTCTTGTTAGATACTTGGTTTGTATCACCCGGACACACCACTCAACCAGTGTTGGTCTAAAAATAAAATTAACGTAATTTGGTTTGCGGAACAATCTCAGTTACTTGACATATATATGCCAAGAATACCTGGCACGGGTGATGTTTCTTAACCATGTGTATCCTTAGATATGCTTGGGCAACCCGGGACTTGTAGCCACAAGGTGACATTGCCGGCAAGTCAAAAGGTAGATAATTAATTGAACACAGGCCTTCTAAGTCTGTGCAACTACCTCTATACTTTAGTGGCATGGGCAGTAGAATGCATGCTGGTCAGGCATTTGGTCTGTGCGCCACGCTTGCCAAGAACGCTAGCCACTACCAAAAGATACCTGACAGGGTAGCATGCTGATTGGTACGATACCGTAGTGTACAATAGAAAATAGAGCTCGCTAATCTAAAGTATACTGGGATACCTGGGGAATACATCCTGCACATGCGGGATGCAACGGCTGCATGGAAGGGATACACCCATACCTCCTTGGTAAATATACACAGTGCTGTGAAAGTGCAAGATAATCCCATAAATACTGATCAAGTCCTTTCAAAGCACTCTCCGTAGCTTCATGCTCTTCATCTTCTTCTTCCCAAATAGGAAGTATCCACCCTGCTGACTTGAATGCAATTGGTTAATTATTGTGGTCTGAACCCCCCTGTCGTTTGCCACCCCACACCACGGCTTCCTTCCTTTACAAACAGACAAAACATCCCTTCAGCATCACTGCCTCCCAGCCTCTCTCCAGATTTTGGTGAAATCGGGTCCCGATAGACTTTATACAGCTTTCACTACCTAGTTCTACTGTGATATCAGGTATGTTTTTCTGCATCACATTGTTCCTCAGTCCAGGCTCCAGCATGATACGTAGTACCCCTAGGTAGATACTGTGGCTGGTTCTCTTCGATGTGGCGGCTCTATGTTGCCGTTGAGGATGGCAGCCTTCCTTCTGCGATAAACAGGCCTACCAGTGAATGGAGGGTGCCTCTGCGCAACAAAGTATTACCAGATCTGCTTCCAGTTCTCACCCAAAACAAGAAGGCCCTGGGGCTGCTTCTGACCAAAGGCATATCTGTAACACCTCAAGCTCAAGGTCTTTGACATGATTGCTCAAATAAAGGTCACCTGATGGCATCGATTGGTATGACCATTGCAATGGGCCTTGGGTTGTACCGTTTGCTGTTCCATGTTGGGGAATATGTCATCTGCTTGGACACTTGCTTGGACACTTGGCTGGACAATGCCAATTTGCTTACTTGTCAACTTCGTGATGTTTCCTGGCTAACAGCAAGTCTTTGCTCAGTCCATTGTCCAGCTGCAAACCTCCAGCGGCAAACCTTCAGCCCACAAACCACAAACATCCCGGGCTACCTACCTACTGACCAGGGTAAAAGCAGTTCTGCCTGCTACTTCTTGCCTCCTTCCAAAACTGAAACTGCAGGTGCCCGTGTGGTGACTCAATTTCAACCCTCAACCCTCAACGTTCAACCAACCTCTAACTCAACTTGGCCTTCATTTGCACCCCCACCTGTTTTCATCCATCCTGTCACTTGCACCTTCGAGAAGCATTCATTTCATCGACCGTTCTTCCTTGGCAACAAAACCCTCCGAAACGACTTCTCAACCCGCGCCAATGGACACGTTTTTCGATCCGTCGGCCTTCAAGGCATGCTACACCCAGTTTCAGGCTGCAGACAATAATCGCAACGCCCTCGTCGCCCAGCTATTGGACAGCTATGAAGCTCTGCACAAAGAGAACGTCAGAATGCGCGAGAAGCTGGATTCGGAGGTTGAGACGCGCGTCATGTGGCAGAACAACGCAAGGGCTTCCAAGAAGGAGCTGACCCAGACCAAGCTGGCCACGGTGAGCCGGATTCGATCATCGGCCTTTCCATGCGTGTTGACTGACCTTTCCTGTCCAGGAGGCCCGCCCTTTTGTCGTCATGATAGTCGATGGAGATGGCGCCAAGTTTAGAGACGATCTCTTCCGCAATGGCGATCACGGTGGCGGCTATGCTGCCCAGGAGCTCAAGAAGCAGATCAAATATCATCTACAGGCGAAGTACCCGGAGACTCCTATCGACAACTGGAATATCATCGTCCACTTCTATGCCAACATGGATGGCCTGGCCAAGACTCTTACTTCTAGACACATTCTACACAGCTTCGCCGATCTGCAGAAGTTTGCCTCGGGCTTTGGGCGCGCCAACAGCCTCTTCTCCTTCGTCGACGTCGGCTATGGAAAGGATAAGGCCGACCACAAGTGCCGCGAGATGCTCAAGGTTATGTTGCATGTCCCATCATGTCGCCACGTTTTCTTCGGCCCCTGTCGCGACAACGGCTATCTTACTCTGCTGGAGGAATACAAACACGATGCCATCAAAGAGAAACTCACCCTGTTTACCGCGGAGCCTGCTGAGCCCGGTTTCCTTGATTTGGGTTTCGAGATTATCAACTTTCCCACCGTCTTTAGGTCAGACCCTCTCAACAACCCCCTGACCAACACGCACAAGTCCTCCGCGCCCCCCAATATCGGCATCCAGCCTTTTCCTGCAGCCGACTCTCAGCGGGACGATGATACTTCGGTATGTGCTTCTGTGTGACTTCTCAGCTCTTCCGTTATGGATGACCCTCACTGTTGAACTGGGGCTGCCAATTTGCCTTGAACCGCATGTGGGACAAGCTGCGGCGATTGCCCGTGTTACTCGGACAGCTTGCATCCGTCTGAGTCGTAACCCCATTGCTAACACACAAACAGGACAGTTTTGCCAGCATCTCGCCTCGTGCACCCTCTTCCGCCCGGTCCCCTACCTCTTCCGCGGGCAGGACCTCGACCTCGACCTCCATACAACCTCCTGTCACCTCCTGGGCTGGTGCCGCCAAGCTGGGCTCGAATATCGTCATCGACCTCTACTCCAAAAAGGCTCCCGCTCCGAAGATGAAGTACGCCCTGTTCAATGCTATGAACCAGCGTGTCGACGAGCGCCTTCCCAGTGCCGACCATAACGCCTTGCGGTCCCTTGATGCCAAGGCTAGCGCCCACGGCCGGAATTTTTGCAACTTCTATCATTTGACTGGCAGCTGCGACAAGGGCGAAAGGTGTGGATACCAGCACGAGACGATCCCCCATCTCAGTGCCGCCGAGAAGCTTGCACTTCGTCACAAGAGTCGCCAGATTGTATGCATGGATGGACAATGGTGTGACGTCCTTCATTGCTTGCATGGTCACCATTGCAAAAACCTATACGAAGGTCGTTCTTGTTCATATGGTAACAGCTGCTTCTTCCGAGATACGCATGGTGGAGACATCAAGCCGACTCTGAAGGTTTACGAGGACGGTAGTCGCGAGGTTGTCGCCTAGAGTGCGACGAACTTAACAAGAATAAAGCACATGGCTAGTTGCTTAAATTTGGGAGATTACGGGGTCATCAGCATAGCTGATTCTGGGGGCTGGAGAAGAACATTATGTGACCAGTCGGCGGAGGTATGATATTTAGGTGTCAGGGGATAATCGACGCTTCCCCATGGCTTTTCGCTGTTGAGGAGTTACCCCATGATAAGAGGTCTTTTCAAGGCTGCCAACCGTGGTTGGCCCCACAGAAGCGAAGCACAGCAGATGCGCATCCCAAATCGATGCGAAGTCAGCTTGTTTGAAAAATGGAACATCACCTAAACAACAGCTCGCCTCCTGGCATCTCGTGGCCTAATTTCCAAAGTGTATCACTAATCTTGTCAGGCTGGGGTTAAGGGGATTGTCCGTGGCATGTCAGTCACTCGTGATGGTATGAGTGCGAAGTCATCATTATCTCAGCAGTCCATCCCGCCTTAGCCTCTTGCCGTTGCCTTGCCCTTGCTTCGGACACCTACGGTTGGTTGGACACTAAAATAAGGGTTTTCCATGTGGGCCCCTGCAAGCCATTAAACTGAATAAAGTTCATGGATAACTTTGAAAGCACCCAACAACATGTAAGACACCAGCCAGGATTCAACGCTTGCCCAGTCAACGTCATACATCTCGTGAAGCCAACTTTCCTGTTTCTCGGGATTATTCCAGCCTAGGTAGCTTATACCGGTAAGAAAGCCATTGTTCCATCACTTGACCAAGAAACGCAGTCTAAATCTGGCAATTCTAGCATTCTACCAGTGTGTCATGTGACCACGCTGTGGATCACCTCCAGCACACCAAATGTCAGGGCGTGAATGAAACCATTACGCGGCTGACGACTCTGAAACAAATCACAATGCTGCGTTATTTCTCGCCGATCAATAAACATCATGCTCTCCCTCATCTCCGTACGCCCCAAGGGCACATGGCACGTCGGCATCCCCTGAGCCCTGTGTACAGGATTGCTTTACTCTTGCACTTCAGATGTGGTGCGTACCCAGATTGACTGCTTCAAAGTGGAGAGTGACCAACTATTCTACGAGATTTGTATGAAATACAAGGCAAATTCCCCTGGCGTAGAATCAAAATTTGTATGAGTGCAATTTCGGAAATCACTTTGCTATGTAGGCGGACTTCACCGCTACCATTTGGTCTTGATATGTTCTAGTCAGCTAATTGAATGAAGTAAAAACAGAAGTTAAAAGGGAGGAAAGATCGAGATTAAATGAAAACTCAATTTTTTGGACGTTGAAGTGTGTATATAATACTGCGAATTGTTGACCTTCACACAAAATAAATAATTAAATATATGGCTGGTGTTGATAGGCCTTGCCAATGACAGGCCTTTAGACATTGCAACGTTGTCGATTCGAATTGGTCGAAGTAACAGTAATATTGCGTGTTCAAGTGGTGGATGTATCATTCCAGGTTTGGCAGACCGCTAACCGGTCTACACATTAATTTGTATGGTCAATTGCTTAGCCCGTGTCCTAGTCTGAATTGGGCACATACTGTACTTGACTTTACAAACAATACAGTCAACCCACAAAACAATATACTTAACTTGCAGTCAATATAGTCAACTTACTTGACAGTACAGTTAACTAACTGTATTACAATTACTACTGTTCCAAAATTGGCGGCATTTTGTTTTTCTACGCTTACGCCAGTATATTCGACCATTTGTTTTCGGTAGCCTTTAAAATGCCTTCTCGTTAAACGGTCATAGCCCTCGCAATTTAGCAGACAAATTAACTCTATTTAACCCCTCGTTCCGAATTACGACATTATCAACTTCTACATATAGGTTTTTCGCTACAAACTAATATAAACCTCTAACTTGACCATATTAGTTAATTAATAAATTCAACCCGTGCTAGTTAATCAAATCGCCGGCTTTAATTCCTTAGCAGTTTTCTAATTTACCAAGGTACCCCTACTTCACTCGCTGCTCGCCGGTACGTAACTTAACCTTGTTAAGTGGCTTCTTAACGTAGCTTTCGATACGCATAGTTAACTAATTACTATCTATAAACCTTTTAAGGCTTTATTTAATGTTTATTTTGTTATAATATCATAAGAATTGTTTTTATCGTTAATCCAATTAAGCTTATTAATCTCTTCATCTTTATAAGCCTCGTGAATCATTATATTAATCACAAGATATTTTTCGTTGGTTGTTTCGAGTTTCAAAAAGCATTCGAACAGTTTTTTTTTTAAAATCTGCACAAATTACTACTGAGATAAGTAAAATTTTTAATTACCTCATAACGATATAATAGGTTTTCCACATCATTATATTTATATCAAAAACAGCTATTATATCGTAAACATCCAAAGTTAATACGCTTCCAGTGATACTTTTAAACTGAACAGAAATCTAACTAATTAGGTTTCCTATGATTTTAAACTGGTTTTGTTGTCCTAGATTTTCATTAATGATATTTATAAGAAATATACTTTATAACGATCGATTCGTATAGTTTGTAAAAACAACGTCACTAAAAATTATCAACTTATCCTTCGATAGGTTAATCAAGATTAAGTTAATTCCCCGGTTCAAATTTTTTATCTAGTAGTCGAACCTTTTGTTTCATCAATTATACTTTTCTTTTATTAGGTTTTAAACTTGTACTGTCATTGAAAGATCGTAGAAAGCTTTCGATTGATATAAAGATAAAGTCGCGATGTAACTATTAAGAACGCATTACTTTAGATACTTTAAGCCTTAGTTATCTTAGTCTTATTAATTGTAACCAAGTCAACACTTATACCCTTTTAACGGAAGTTAAGGTAAATATTGGTATTGTTAACCTTATATTTACAGATTAATAATCCGTTAAAGTCTAAATATTTGCATTTTTCCAAAGTCGCAACTAGTTTATAATCTCAAAACTTTCTATCTTAAATTAGCTATTATTCTGATACCATAAGGCTAGTAGTTTCAATAAAAAAGGTATCGTTAATTTATGTATCTACCAAGTCAAAATCTTCCTATTACATATTTAATAAATACCGATTATAAATTAAATATTTCATATACAGCCTCCAATTTAAATACAATCAATATATCATGAGCTAATAAACATCTACTTTAAATAAACCATATAATATCTTGATATATGGTATAACCATTCCCAAAAAGTATTTATCACAGAATTTCTATGGTAATTCCAATAAAACGATCATTATTAAACCAATCATTAATTAAGTGTACGCTTAGATAATATCACAGTTATTCAAAATAAACTTCCTATTAGTTTCGACTAGTAAACTTATTACCGAAACGAACATTGAACGTTAACTAATCTTTTGAATTGTTGGCGATTACGCGAAAATCCAGTTTTTACATTTAGTACTGTATTTTAAAGCGATTAGGTATAACTTTTTATATGGCTTTCCTGTGGTTTTACCTTTTACCTTATGGATGTTACTATATACGCCTACAGCTAGTATACATAGGCCAAGTAGCAGTGCACTATATTGTAAGGTGCACTCCTACAAAGTGCACGATAATGTGTTACGCTGCAGGCTTCACTCTTGCAAGACGTAAAGTGCATCATGCGTGGAGCGGTCCGGAAGGGGTATTCTAGAGCGTGTGACAAAAGGGCCACTGCTCGGGAGGTTTATAACCTCTTATCTGTGGCGTGCATTCTTTGTAATACTTCTTTCGAACCTATCTATCTTTTACTACAATACCAATATTTCTGCTTAATCTTCGTTTACATTAACTTGAATAAGAGACCTTATCGACAGACTTCGGATATAATCCTTAATTTAAAAATCGTGACATTTAGGTTTTGGAAATTTAAGTCGCGTTTAGGAATAAATTGTACAACTTTCAGAATAAGAAGTCCATCAATTTCAACACTATAGTTCTATTTTAAAGGCATACCTAAAGTTTTGATAACTCCTTATGCATAGAACTTAATCACCAAGTTTCAATTGTTCTTCACTTTTTTATTAACTTAAGTAGTATTGTAGATTCATCCCGGTTTATATTCTTTATCCTCAACTTTTCTTCTTTTTAATCGTTGGTTGCATCATCGAGACTCTATTAGTTTGTCGATTATGGAAGAGGGAGGATAATATTCGTTGATTCGCTTAGTGTACCGATTTTTATAATTATCGTTGTCCTTAATCTGCTTAATGTAAAGTTTAACTTGTGTTATATGAAACGTTGTAGGAATGTTAGCAATTCCAATAAATATTTTAAATTTGGTGATACTTGAGATCTTAAATGGGCTATCTCATTTTCCTGTATTTTTTTATACAATAATTCCGCTTTATAATAAAGAAAAATAGCACCTTAATTACCATGAAGTCGTTTTTTATATTAAAGCTATTATTAATTTAACATCGTACTGATTTTCTTCAGATTTTATTCAAACCCTTACTATATATCACAATCCTTTTTTAGGTATTTACTAATAGTAGAGATTCATCCATCAAATGAGGATATGCTCAAAAAACAAGTAACATTAAAACTAAGCCGTCAAAGCCCACAATATAGTTTACGCTTTTTACCGCTATTTAAAAACGTGCATTCAAATCCATAAATCTTTCAATCTTCGACAGAAGGATTGTATACGCCTTTCGAAGTAGTGTGTGATTTTTCGACATTTTTAGTACTATAATGGACTATAATAAGTACTTGTTTACACTAGATTTCAATTATTTTGGTATTCTTTCAAAATTCCATCGTTGTGAAATTGATAGTAACATTATTAAAGACGACGTTTAGTAGGTCTAGGTACATGTTAATTAACAATATCCATAACATTTGGTACTTATTTTTCGTCGATAGGTATTTAAAGAATTTGGCTTCTTGAAAAGAAGTTACGAAATTTACGACGTAAAATAGGATTATTATTCGAATGAAATAAGTTAACGAAAATATCGTAATTAAAATTTTTATCCTTTTTATATCAATTTCAATTTTTGAGGAACTTAAATATACGTTTAATAAGAAAAGTAAATATTTTTGATAGCCTTTAAAGCAAAGTATTCTACATCATTAAACCTTCTGTATTTAATGAATTTATATAGTTAGTCAATAGCTGAATGATTGAAATGCCGGTGTAACTAGCATACTTCTAACCCCGTAAAAGTTAGCACCGCTGCCTTAACCTTTAAAAATAGAATCAAAGGTGCCCCTACTTGTAAGCGAAAGGAAACCTTTGGCCTTTTTTTAACCAGTTCGTTAGTATTGACTTCAATGTTCATTCTGAGGATCTTTATATTTACTAAAAAAGAAATATACTGTATGATTTCAAGATGTAAAATATAATCGGTCGATGAATAGCTTATATAGTTGTCAATTCAAGTAACGATAATTATTCACTAAAGCCGAAGTTAATTTTAGCTTTACTAGTATTTTGAAGATTAATCTCTGTAACAATAGTACTTTCACTTCATAATTCAAGATATGGCCAATGAATTCCTATGAAATACCTGGTTGCACTTATGTTTAGCATGATATCTTAAAATGTATAGTTGGCGTAACGATTACGAAAATGAAAGGTATATAAAAGACTACGTATTGAATCTTCAAGGTAAATATATGGGTTTTCTCCGTTTAAATAATACGAGAAAACATAGTTAGCTAATCACTAAACCGTTTCAAAAGCAATATTTTATACCATGTGACTTGCTTTGGTATATCGCCATCGTTAACAGTGTTTCCGCTTTTGTAATCCATAATATAGTCCAAATAATTTTACCCAAAAGTAATAAGGTACTAAGTGTAATACATAACCTATTGTTTCTAACGTTTAGTCGTAGGGTAGCGAATTAACCAACAACCGGATATACTACAAATCCAACATCTTTTGCTATTATTACAACGATAATTTTTATAACATATCCGCTTAAGTCTTACCCCCGTTGCTACCGCCAATAAAGTTATGTCTTCTAATTCGAAAACTTGAAATCAGATTTTGAGCGTTGGAGCCGTCCATATTGACAATTAATATAATATACTATAAAGCGATTATTATCATTCCAATCACGAGAATTATTAGTTTAAAGATAAATACTAACTAAGTTTGGCGTATAGTTTATCACAGTCATAAACAAGAATCATCATTAGATTAAGAAAAGCCTTTACACGTGATATCTTAGTGTTTGAAAACGTATTAAAACTCGTTAACGCCCGTAACAATTATTAGTAAATATCTACCAAGTTTAGTTTTATTGATGTAGGCCTTCCGCATCATTTGCTAGCATGATATCAATTTATCAAATATTTAATTTGGTACATTTATTGGTATTTCGTTCTGTTTCTTCTTAATTATCATCATTGTCTACCTGGTTGTCACCTAATCCGAATAACATTGCGCAAGGTAGATATCATATTTAAAGTGGTTTCTTATACTATCGTCAATCTCTTGGAAATACATTGCCCTCGTTAGAAATGATAGGTAATGTTTTCTAATGTGATTTGTAAGGATTTCAGAAAAGAAATCCTGACAAAGGAAATTCGATTTACTTGTAAATATTAAGAAATAGCATTATCTTTATATTAAGTAAATTATAAGGCTTTCCGTTATACTTCTCTACGTTATTCCAAACCTTTGCAAAATTCGTAAGAAGCTTATAATTAATGTTAATTATGTTTACGAATCCTAGGAAAAGGTTACAATCATCATCACAATCTTCGATAATATTTCTCATCATTAACTCAATTCTAAAAACCTTGAAGTTGAAATAATAAGAGTAGCAACTAGTTGTATAACCCAAGGAGTAAATTCATGTAATAAAACGTATGGTAAACTTGTATACATTGTCGTACCTACTTGAAAAGATTTTGTTTTAAACAATTCAACAATTTGGGGAAAACTTTAACGATCCTAGGGAAATTTTTCAAGGGTAAGGAAAATTTGACGATTGTAGGGAAATTTTTTACAAATTTCAAATTTTTTATTTAATTAACAGATAAATAAATTCGATGTGAATATCTTTTATCGCGTTTGCAGCCATAATTTCACATACTTTACCCCCCGCCGAACACGTACTTTACGTTATTACGAAGACGTGTTCAGTGACCGAGAAAATTGATACGTTTCTCATTGTTAACATGTAAAAATTTAATACTATTGGAAAAGTTGAAAATTTGACATAATTGTGGATAAGCGGGTTATCCCGTAAAACGTATATAAAGGCGTTAAAAATTATCAACATTTTTACACTTTTATCGTGGGTTTTAAGGATTATGTTGGTAGGCCTTAGACGTTGCAACGTTGTCGATTCGATTGGTCGAAGTAACAGTAGTATTGCAGTAGTCAGATGGTGGATGTATTGTTCTAGGTTTGGCAGACCGCTAGCCGGTCTGCACTGTAATTTGTATGGCCAATTGCTTGGCCCGTGCCCTAGAGTGAAGTGCAGCATACTGCACTCGACTTACACCCAATGCGGTAAGTCTTTACAAAGCAATACACTTGCAGTACAGTCAACTTTACTATAAGTAAAGTTGACCTACTGCAGTACATGTAATATTATTCCAACACTGGCGGCTTTTTAGTTTGTGCGCGCACGCCAGTGTGGCTGACCAATCTTTTCCGGTTGCCACTAAATTACGTCCTCGTCAACTGACTAGACCCCTGTCAATTCCAGTGTATTCCGCACCCAAATTGACTCCAATTACCTCCCTTTTCCCCACAGTCCCGAGTCCTTCGTTCCTCAACTCCTGTACACAAGTCTTTGGCCACAGACTTGCGCGTATCACGTATTCCACCAAGTGCGTACCCTTTGCCAGTAGTTTTAACTACTGCTATCGCCACCGCTCCCCTAACAGGCTTCCAGTTTGCCAGGGTACCCCTATTCGTTGGCACGTGACTTGGCCTTGCCAGGTGGCCCTTCCATGTAACGTTTCAATCAATCAACGCCTTTGGAGTGTATATCTCGACCTTAACGGACTTTCCGAGCTTGTTGGTCCTGCTAAGCTTGCCAAGCCTGCCGGCCCTGCTGGGCTTACCAGGCCTGCTGGCCCTGTTGGGTTTGCTAGGCCTGCCGGCCTTGCCAGCCTTGCCAGCCTTGCTAGGTTTGCTAGGCCTGCCGGCTTTGCCAGGCCTGCCAGCCTTGCCAGGCTTGCCAGGCCTGTTGGCCCTGCTTGGTTTGCCAGGCCTGCCGGCCTTGTGGCGCCTAAGCCTCTTAAAGTTAAGGGGGCTCTTCTTCTTAAGGATCGGAGGGGTCCTTGTTTTAAGGATCTTGAATATCTTCAGCTCGAGG
Organism: Anisogramma anomala; assembly: GCA_038502455.1. NCBI lineage: Eukaryota > Fungi > Ascomycota > Sordariomycetes > Diaporthales > Gnomoniaceae > Anisogramma > Anisogramma anomala. The sequence continues at coordinate 4,935,243 of JASMMZ010000011.1, read as the reverse complement.
AGGGTTTTCGTCTTAAGGATCAGCAGGGTCCTTGTCTTAAGAAATAGAAGAGTCTTTGTCTTAAGAAACTTAAAGGTCTTTGGCTTAAGGGACCTGACAGTCTTTGGCTTAAAGGACCTGATGGTCTTCGGCTTAAGGGACCTGATGGTCTTCAGCTTAAGGGACCTGACAGTCTTCGGTTTAAAGAATCTGATGATATTCGGCTTAAGGGACCTGACGGTCTTCAGTTTAAGGGATCTGATGGTCTTCGGCTTCCGAAGGGTCTTCGTCTTCAAGAGCTTAAGGATATTCCTGTGGCGTCTATTCCTCAGCCTTTTGGACTTGCTGGGCCTCCTGGGCTTGTAGCGCCTATTCTTCAGCTTTTTAGACTTGCTAGGCCTGCCGGATCTGTAGTACCTGTTGTGCCTGTGCCTCATCCTTTTGAACTTGCTTGGTCTGCTAGGCCTATGGTGCCTGTTCCTTAGCCTTTTGGACTTGGAGGTCTTTAGCTTAAGAATCTTGAGGTTGAGGGTCTTAAGGGTAGTCTTTAAGATAAACCAAGTTAAAGAGGAAATTCGACAGATTAACTGTGTTCTTATTTGACACGTAGATTTTTCGTTGCTCGACATTTGTTTTCAGTTTAAACTTGACACCTTTTTAAATCGTTTTCCATATATCAATAGTCTAGTTATAAAAAAAGTATCGAAAATCTTACAGATTGTAGGCGCCATAACCAAACTTTTTACTAGCATTCGAATCGAGGATGTAACAAGCAACGTAATTAGTCAAGTGCTTTTTAGTAGAGGTTTCGTCAATACCTTTGCCCCAAAGGTCGTGGTTTTAATGCTTATCGAAGATTATTCCGAGGTTTTTAATTGTTTCTTTCCAAGCGGGATCAGAGATAACCTGAAAGTGAGGACTTACGATAGCCATCTTGAGGCTCTAGCCTATGTAGGACTTTCAGAGCGTATGTGATTGGCGATTCAGGGCGTAAGGACTTAGTATTTTGGCGTAAAGTCGCGTAGAAATTTGGTGACTTGGTAACTTGGTAACTTGGCGACTTGATAATTTGGCGTAGGGTTACGTGACGTGGCTTTTTCGGCGTAACTTAGTGTTTTCGTTTAAAGTAGCGAACTTAACGATTAAAATAAGCAAATTAAGGAGTAAAAATAGTAAAGTAGGGCAAAGGTTTGGTGTAATGGGTAAGGTCGAAAGTTGGTGGTGGTGGTAGAGGGCGAAAGTTATTTGTTATAGGCCGTAGGACTTAATCGTTTTTCTGTAGTAGTAACACCTGTAGTAGTACTAACTTAGACTTTTGCCAACTTGTCGTTTGAGACTTTTAGCAGTCAATCTCAACGCTTTTCTTCAAAAAGAATCAATAGAGATTTCTTAGTATTTTCAAGTAGCGATATCGTTGTCTACTTCCAGGTTGCTGTTAGAGACTGACGCAACCCAAAAGTCTTCTTTGTTCTCCTGCCGTTGGGGACTGGTGCAGTACTAATAAAGGCCTTTCGCAAGAATCTTTCCTCTACCCTAACAGCTGTAGCCACAAAGCGTAACAACTGGAAAGTAGCTTTTTCTTCTACTTAGATTATCTATACTTAACCTAACAGGCAGGCAAGCACTGTTCAGTGTTGGTAGGCTTTAGACGTTACAACGTTGTCGATTCGATTGGTCGAAGTAACAGTAATATTATAGTAGTCAGATGGTGGATGTATTATTCTAGGTTTAGCAGACCGCTAGCCGGTCTGCACTGTAATTTGTATAGTTAATTTCTTGGCCCATGCCCTAGAGTGAAGTGTAGCATACTGCACTCGACTTACACCCAATGCGGTAAGTCTCCACAAAGAAATACACTTGCAGTAGAGTCAACTTTACTGTAAGTAAAGTTGATCTACTGCACTGCATATAATATCATTCCAACAGATTACGATTTTAAAGAGGGTTTTGACGTTATGCCAATTCGAAAAACGGGTTTGTTAACTCTAATATGGTATTTAATTAGACTTAAATACTACTTCAATTAACTTCATTCTTAAACCTTACTTTAATACCCCTTTAAAGCATTTTCCACCTATTAATATCCAGTAATTGAAAAGATTACAATAATCTTAGAGGGTACATGTGTTATAAGTCAAATTCCCGCCGAAGTTTGATTCGAAAATATACCAGTCGATGTAATTAATCCGTGATTCTTCATTAAACGTTTCGTCGGCATTTCTTGCCCATAGTTTCTAGTTAAAATGGGTAAAAAACAGCATTAAAAGTTCTTAATTTCCTTTCATCTCTTCCAATCAAATTTTATATTAACCTAACGGTTTAAGCGAGGGAATATAGAGATTAAGGCGGTGTAGAAATTTGGCGATTTGGAAGGATAGGGTGTTGGAGATTTAGTGTTAGGTTGCGCAACGTAGTTTTCTTAGCGTGACTTGAGAATTCTTAATATTTTCGCTTTGAAAAGCGATATTAACGATTGACGATCTTGTGATACAAGGGAATGGAAAAGATTGATATAGGGGGTAAAGTTTAGTATAAGAAGTGTATGCTGGAATAGTACTCCCTGCAGTGCAGTAGGTCAACTTTACTTACATTAAAGTTGACTATACTGACTGTAAGCTGAGTGTATTGTTTTTGGTGGGCTTACTGTATTAGGTGTAAGTCGAGTACAATATACCAAACTTCATACTAGAGCACGAGCCAAATAATTTGCCATACAAATTATCATTCAGACCGGCTAGCAGTCTGCCAAACCTAGAACAATACATCTACCACTTGATCAATGCAATAATACTGTGACTTAGACCAATCGAATCGACAACGTTGCAACGTCTAAGGCCTATCAATACTTATTAGTGTTTATTAAATTAAACATAGATTGGCTAAGTAAAAGAAGAAGTTAATTTCCGGTTATTACGCTTTACGTTATCGTTAGGGTCGAGGAAAGATTTTTGTGAAGAGCCTTACTACTGTGTCAGTCTTTACGGAAATACATAAAAAATACCTTCAGGTTACGCTAGTTTTTACAGTAGGCTAGAGGTAGATACGATATCGCTATTGAAAACACCTCAAGATTTTTACAGATTTTTTTGAACACCGTTCAGATTAATTGTTAAAAATCTTGAAGCTCAGTAAGTTAGTAAACGGCTAAGTTAGTATTACTACAGATATTACTATTGTAAACAAGACCAAGTCCTATAGCCTATAACTTTTAACCTTCGCCCTTTACCTATAATATCAATCTTCAACCTTACCCTTTATACTAAACATTTACCCCTACTTTACTTTTTTCAATTACCCTATACTAATTTAACCGCTGAGGCCGCTACCTTAAACGAAAACACCAGATTCGCTAAGTTTCGCTAAGAAAGCAACGTCGCGCAACCTAACACCAAGTCGTCAAGTTTCCACGCGACTTTACGCCAAAACAGAAAGTCCCTTCATCTAAGGATTACCAAGTAACTCGTCTGCAAAGCTGTAAACTACCCTAAACCTTAAGATAACAACTATTTAAGAGATTTAAAAGGGGATTAATTCCCTATGATCCCTTTTTACGAATCTATACAATGAAAACCTTGAGAGGTAAAATATCGACGAAAATTCAACCGAAAAATACCTTACCAACTTCGTCTAGTATTATATCATTAAACAAAACAGCGGTAATGACTTTAACTACACCTTTCTTAACTTTAGTGATCTCTTTAGTGATTAGGCCATGAATTTATGGACATTAATTTAAGAAGAGTTAAGTTAAAGTTTATGTTGAAATTGATATAATAAAGGATTCATATCGTGTTATGAAGTAATAAACAATTATTTTAAAAACTTTCCGACCTAGATTGACTTATAAATGCCTTTAAAATCCATGCTCCAAAGGAAAGCCTATTAAAAACCTTTATGCCTATACATATATTTAAATGAATCTTTCCTTTAACTTTAGCTAAGTTAAGCCTTTTTACGCACTAACAATAAAAACCCTGTTAACCTACCTGACAGCTTAATACCTTTACGCGAAAACGTAGAGTACGCCTTTAGCGGTGGTAAAACACGGAATGAAATATCCGCTCACACGGCCGAAGGAATGAATATCGGCGCTTTACACTATTAAATTAAATGAGACTGTTAAACCTTTTGAAACCTTTAGATCCCTTTTCACCTTTAATAATTTAACCAGATTCGCTAAGCTATTTAAGAAACATTTTACGACAGATTAATATACACGCGAATACCTATTATAAGTTTTACCGCAAGACTTTACCACTCAGGTTAGGCGATTGTCAATTACTCTTAACACCGTATTTTGGAGGCTTTAAGCCTTATATTGCCAGGAAATATTAACAAAAACTGGGATAACTATCGCGAACTACTCTTGAAACCTAATAATATACTTAATATTAATTATATTTTTTTTTACGGATTTTTACAAAATCTTTAACAACGTAAAAAATTATACCGGAAAGATTGACAAACTCTTCGACATAAAATAATATCCTTTTGAAACATTTGTAAGTGGATAGAGGTTTTTCTTTTGGATTTTACTCACTTTTTACCGAAATCATTACAATGTACGTTAGGGATTACTACCTAACTTTTCTAACCCAAATAATTACCTTTCGCGAAATTCACGATAATATTAAAAGCCGTTTTAAATATAATGTCTACCTTACCTAATACCATACAAAGTGGGTTATTATACAGTAAACTACAATAATAGCAAATGATAAAGAGGAGGAAATACCAAGAATATACTTAACCATATGATTGACAAATTAATGTTATGTTAAAAAGTATTAGGGAAAGTTTATATTAGCGAAGTTACACTTCGTAAATAAGTACAGTTAGCAGTTATAGGCGTTAACGAGTTATAATACGTCTTACAATGCCTAAATGCTGCTTGCAAAGGCTTTTTAAGTTAATTGTGTTCTTCGTTCGTAACTAGAACAACGCGTATACCAAATTAGTTTAGTGTATATCCTTAAGCCGGCAACTTTCCTAACGTAAAAAAAAAGATTTTACTATAGTTAATTACGTTGACCACAAATACGGTTATAGACGCCCTTAATGTTTAAGGTTTGACTTAGTGACTATATGTTATGACCCAAGAACATCGGAGGGTCAGAAAACAGGTCAGTATAGAGCTAAGCCACTAAAAACCTGATGTCCAATACATCAGATGGGGATATCTCTTATGTCAGCAACCTTTGGGTTAGGGTTACGCACTAAGGATCATTGAGATCATGTTTCGATCCAACATGATCCAGCACTGAAGGCGTATGAAGGATTAAGGATATAAGGACACGGTCAGCACCATAGATAGATAGTATTTCCTTCATAGGTCTTCAGTTGTCAATCTAAGTATTCAGTCTCAGTATATTCTGAATAGCCTCACGGCTTTTGATCATTACTTGCACGGTTGCGATATTGTTTACTCAGCACCTCTGCTACCATCTTGATAACATAAATCCTCTGATACTTTCTATATACTCACGGGTATTTAGTGTGATCATTACACTATAAAGTAGAGGTAGAATTCACATTAATGCTAATAGAGCCAAGATTTAAGCGGACCTGTTAGTAGTAAGCACTATCGTCGTAATAGTAGTAAAAGATATTGAATTTGTAGTAAATCTAGTTATTAGTTAATTCGGTGCCTCCCGGTTGAGCGAAACAATAGAAATGTGATATACTATATTTAATACTTTGCTACTTTTAAATAAGATTACTTAAATTAAATCGAAGATTTCGAGGGAAACGAGCTTATTAACGGCGATAATTCCTTTAAGCAGATTCAGTGGAATAAAGATATTACCACTAAAGCGGTCTAATAACTAGCCAACCATGTCTTTTTGTATCTTTTGGGTGTTGAAGACCCTTACTTTTACCATAATTAAGCCTGTAACCCCTTATACACCTTTAATCTTCGCGATTGTTACGCGGACCATACGTTTTGAAGTATTATGTCAGATATAGGAGCAGTAAAGTATTTAATAAGAGGCTATTTGTAATACGTAATATTGTGGAAGAAAAGAACTATAGCCATTAAAATCAATTATTACAATGTTAACTAGGCTAAACTTATCTTTGAACCAGGCGAATAAATATTGTTACTGGAAATAACGGTAGTTTCAACTGTTGTTAAATTGATTACGTTCCACATTATTAAATCCCTTACTCTTTTTCTTATTTGCTTAAAGTATATAAAGACTTTTGGTGTTAACGTTAACGTTAATGCTGACGAGCAGGTTAAAAACCGCTAGAGGTTTCCCCTCGTCTTCAATTTAATATATTTTTGCTTTTATCATTAACGCACTAAAGTAATGGTGTTAAACCTGACAAAGCCGGAGATATGTTAACTACATTTAATCTTTAACTAATTAGCCGTTAATAGGTTATACAAAGTGTTAAAGTCCATAGATTATAAAAATGTGGAATATTTTCCCCTGAAATCTATTGAAAAACCTCGTTACTATTGCCAAATACATATCTAAGCTCCCCTGAGATTACATTTTTCACTAAAAAACGATAAAGATTTTAATTTTAGGGGTTTTATTAATGTATTTTACTTAGATAATAAGCCTGTTTTTTACGTCGTTAACTTCGCAACCTCCTATTACTGATCCAAGTTTCTAAAATCTCTTTCGGCAAAGAACACATAGAAAGCGTTAAGGATATTATGGATTGACACGTACTTAGGTCTAGCTAACGTTATTCTCAACAATACTGGTGTCAACTTTACAATGATAAAGTTTTTGAAAAATGATAAAATAATGGTTATCCAGTGTAAATATATACCTATAAAGACCTATTAAAGCATTAAAAAAGTTAATAGGTTATACTCCCTACTTCGCCGAGTATATAATATCCTTGCGTTAAAGATTAAAAGCTTTACGGATCCGGAGGCACGCTTACAGATAGCGGTAAAGAGCCTGAATGATAATATTGGTTTGACGGCCTTATGTCAACGTTGCTAGTCTTTGAAGCGTATCCACGTCTGACGAGTAAATCTCCGCTATTAGCAAAGACCTCAAAGCGATTCATAACCTACGGCAAAGCTTTAAGGGAATTACGGAAGGAATCGGCACGCCGCTAGGTAAATAATACCTTTAACACCAACAACGGCCCCTTAATAATCTACGTACTTTTTTTTGCCATTGTAAATAAAGTCCTTGTATGGTGGGAGCTTGGTAAATGTGAGGGTGTATACAAAACCTTAAGTATCGCCAACTTTAAAGCAATTGTTAAAATTCTTAACAGTCCTATATCTTTTCTAATTACCTGGGTTAAGCCTTATATCAGAGCTACCAATGATAAAGATCTTTAAGTTAAAAGACTAAGCTAATACGAACCCTTTTTATCTATTATAGATAAGCTAATAAAATTCCGCCAGCGCGGACGACCCCTAAAGAAAAGGAACGTAAAAGAAAAGGAATGCAAACCGGGTTTCATGTACAATATTGTTTAGTTAATATGGAAAAAGAAAGATAAAGTAAACTTGGTACTATAACTTCGAGCATAGGAAATTATTAAGACTTTCGGCAGGATTTTTAAGGAAAGAAATGGGGTTGAAACTAACGGTTTCCTAATTCGAGAAGTTATAAAATTTATGTCAAAGGTTATTTTTAACCTTTAAAACTAAAAAGTTACGATCTTAAAATCGAGGATTATATATAAGATTAATAGTAGGATTATGGGGCGATCGTATAAATAATCACGTTTAATCGTTTATAGATACGGTAATAAAGGTAAAACCTGAATCCTTACATAATCAAAAACGATTTAAAATTTTTATAACGTTGAATATCCGTTTTACCAATGAATTTATTAATCAAAAATCATGGTTAATTTATATCTAATAACCGAAAAAGAACGTTAACCTATACGTAATTAATAATAGATTTATAGCGGATTGTACTGCTAAAAGTACCATAGGAATTATAAATTATATCTACTTTGGGAACGGTATCACAATATATTAAACTTTTATGCGAATGTGCCAAAATAAGCGTTTATTAGTTTTTAACTTACCAGTCGCATTCTTAATTACGGCTAGGTATAAAGTCTATAATATATAACCCGTACTTATCAATAACGTAAAAAAGGACTTCGATCTGGTAAGTATATAAACTGACGATGAACTTTTCGTCGGAAAATCTGGCTTTATAACATTGGAATAGCAAACGATTAAAGATTTAAAGTTTTTAAATTACAAGTCGGTAATGACGTTAGAGAAAGATGACCAACTTAACCTTGATAGATCGGTAATCCGCATATTTAGTATTAATACTAGCTTTAGTTTTCGCTAAAAGGGCTAGGGCACTGACTTGGTTATAATAAACAAGACTGGCGCGGCTAAGACCCAACGCTACTTAAAACAGCGTACCCATAGCAGCTATATTGTTACCTTATATCAAACGAAGGCCTTTTACGGCCTCTTTATTACAGAGTAAACATAAAGTCCAATAGGTAACGACTTTGACCGGTTTAATAAAAATATTGAATGACAAATGCGAAATCTGAATAGAGGAATCAAAATGGTTTTAATTGATCTGTCGAAGGCTAAACTAATAATCTTTACAAATAAGTCTTTCGTAAATAACAACGACTTATCTTTACAAATCGGCCTTTTAATAGCACTGGTTAATAGAGATAAACGAAAGAACCAAGTTAGTATTATCGATAGCCCAATTTACTAAACATTTGTTAAATATAAAAATATTAAAAGAAGCGTGTTAACTTTAAAAGCCTACGGTATAATAACAGGTTTTAATATAGGCATAGAATTGTAAAAAAGAAAAAACCTTAATGTTATCACTAAGTAGCTCAAGATTTCTCTAATCACGGTGGTAATTGTATCGACTCGTGAAGCCTATTATAATATCTTTCGACACTCGGAATTACCAGCGAAAAACACATGATAATCGACGTGATAAAACTTTATAAAGCCTATAAAAGAAGAGGGATTAAGTACTTCCGATAAATCAACGAAAAAGATAATCCTATTCATGCTATAACAAAGGTATTGCCGAATAAGGCCTTTAAAAGGTTTGTGAATAGTAATAGGCTAATCATGCGTATCGAGGGCTACGTCGATGGGTTGTCCGGAAAGATCAAGTCACATAGCAGCGTTAAGGGATGTGTTGGCGAACTGGAAAATTGGTAGGGAACTAACGATGACGACTTATTTAATTGGCACGGCTAAAGTAGAGAATTATATGGGTTCATAGAGAAAGAACCTTTTATAGTAGTTAATAAACTCAGACCTCGAATCCCCGGAGCAATTGGGGCTAAATAATGTCAAATCAAATATAATGAGGTATTGTTGAATGTAAAAGTCAACTGGAATTAATAGGGGCTTAGCTAGTTAACGAGGCTATAATTCAGTAGTAACCGGAAAAGGTTGGTTAACCATATGAGTCAGCGCGTACAAATTAAAAAGCTGCCAGTATTGGAATAATACTACCTGCAATGCATTGGGTCAACTTTACTTATAGTCAATTTAACTATACTGAGTACAAGTTGAGTGTATTATTTTGTATAGGCTTATTGTATTGGGTGTAAATCGAGCACAGTATGCCACACTTTATACTAGGGCACGGGCTAAGCAATTAGCCATACAAATTACAGTGCAGACCAGCTAGCAGTCTGCCAAACCTAGAAGAATCATCCACCACTTGAATAATACAATACCAGTGTTACTTCGACCAATCGAATCGACAAAGTTGCAATATCTAAAGCCTTACCAACATTAGGGTTAAGAATTTTACGTCGTTATTATTTGTAATTAAAAGTTAAAAGCCATAGGATTTAGTTATTTTTACAATAGTAATACCCCTAGTAGTATTAATTTGACATTTTGATTACTTGAAGATCTTTACCACTCTAAAGCTCAATCAAAACGTTTTTATTTGAAAAAAAAATTGATAAAATGGTTTTCTTGTTTTTCATAACGATATCGTCGCCACCATTGAATTAACGTAAAAAAACGGCGTGATCACAAAGTTTTTCCTACTTATTGGCGTAAAAAGAACGACGCAATAGTAAAGACTCTTCGTAAAAAGATCTTTCCTTTACCTTGGTATTACACAAAACGTAACCGAAAAATAGCTTCTTTTTCTACCTAGCCAATCTGTGATTAACCTAATAAACAATAATCAGTGTTGATAGGCTTTATCAATAATAGGTATTTAAATGTTGCAACGTTATTGATTCGAATTAGTCGAAGTAAAAGTAATATTACTTGGTCAAGTAGTACATGTATTGTTACAGGTTTGGTAAACTGTTAGCCGGTCTACATACTAATTTTTATGACCAATTGCTTAACATATTCCCTAGTCTGAATTTGGCACATACTGTACTTGACTTTACAGTCAATACAGTCAACCCACAAAACAATGCACTCAACTTGCATCAGTATAGTCAACTTACTTGACAGTATAGTTGACTGACTGCACTGCAATTACTACTGTTCCAACAGTTGCTTTTGGTTCTAATTAAAACACGTTTCATTACAAATGATGAGAAATAATGAAATTTACAATTTTACCTTTGAAATATTAATTGTATAACCTAGTTATAATCTCATCATAGTTATTTTATGTTTCTCGGCATAAATTGTTCATAGTTATTTGTATTTCAGTCTAAATTAAACTTATGAGATGCAATATCACGGATGAATACCTGAGTATAAACTTGAAGTTTGGGTGAAACTGTTTTTTCTTAAAAGTAGGTATGCGATTTATATATAATACAACTTGATTTACCCCATTATTCTCTTGTGATATTGATATCATATGTTTTTTTTATTTTTTCTATTATTTTCCTTCATGATAATACATATAGTGTTTTTGAAGAAGTATTTCTTGAAACGTAAATAGATTAGTTAAGTTTATCTTTTTACGTATTTTCGTTATTCATTATATTTCTTTGGTAACACTACTATGAACGAAAAAAACATAAAAAACTTGATTGAGTTTATATTGTAACAATAGTGGATTGCAGTATACTCAAATCAACTGTACTAACTGTAAGTTGATTGTAATAACTGAAAGTTTACTGTATTAACCGCAAGTTAACAATATAAAGTGTCCAATTCAGACTAGAGCATCGACCAAGCAGTAACCAATACAAATTAATATGCAAACCGGCTATCGATCTACCAAATTTAGAAGAAACACATCACTATTTTCAATGCAATCCTCGTTACTTGAACCAAAAATTCGAATCGACTATATTGCAACGATGAAAACCAACCAATACTGATCAATGCTTATTAGGTTCATCACAAATAAACTAAGTAAAAAAAAAAAAAAAAACGCTACTATCCGATTATTACACTTTACTTGAGTAAGGTAAATGAAAGATTCAGGAGAGTTACGCCTATAAGCTGTGAAAATTTTCGTGCCAGAAAGTAGGAAAAACTTTTAAACTTTGCAGTTGTTTGCGGAAGTTTAGAAGTAGCGATGGTATCGCTATCCAAAGCACCAAAAAAAAACCTGTATTAAATCAGTCATGAAGGAAAAAACGTTGAAATTGATCTCTAAAAAGTCTCAAATCCTTCAAATCACTAAGCCTTTTAGTTTATAAAACCGACTAAGTCGTCAAAGCTCGTAAAAAGTTCAAACTATAACTATAAATTGAATATTACAAACGGTTGGATATTACAATCCTGATAACTTTGATTAAGATTTAGACAACAAATAATCTATATATTGATAGGCTTTTAAATGTTGCAACGTTATCGATTCGAATCGTGGTCGAAGTAACAGGTGTATTGCGTGGTAAAGTGGTGGATGTATTGTTTTACGTTTGGCAAACCACTAGGTGGTCTGCACACTAATTCGTATGGCTAATTGCTTGGCCCGTGTCCCACATTGAATTTATCACTCCAGTTTAATTGACTTGACTGAATTGTATCTAAATTCCATTCTATTATTGATGGCTTTTATTTCGTGGTACCATTGTTAGTGTTGGTATTAGTGCATCTTGTTAAAAAACTTTTTCGGTTATGTAAGTCCTTTCCTGTATTAACTCCACTGCTATTTATATAGTAGGTTTATTCCCTACCACTTGTATTCCTATCATGAAGTGTTGTATCCAATTTTGTATTTTAATCCCTTAAGATATACATGATATGTCTAACTTAACTGTATCAGTTAATTAATTTTGTATTAATAGTAGCTTTGATCTACTGACAGTTTTCCAGTTTGTTAAGGTAATTTTATCTTTCTCTTTATCTACTGTTTGGTTATATTCTGACAGATGGCTTTTCGACGTAGTTTTTGATTCGAATGGTTGTTCAATTACTATTAATCAATATTTCAAAGGCTTTATTCGATGTAACCTTCGCTATGGTGTTAGTTAGAATATCTTTATTATCGATTTATTGGAATTACTTAATTTCCTTGGTTTTATGGGCTTTGTAGAGTACCATTACGTCAATTATTAGACTTTTTTTATTAGTGGTTCCCAGTTTGGACTAACATTTGAATAGTATTTTTGAATCGGTAAAATTGATGACCATCATATATAGAATTATCAATCAATTTATAACGATATTAATTGTTTTATTACATTAGTTTATCCATATTAAAGCCAGCTATTAATCTGTAAACCTTGGAAGTGAGTACGCTTCACGTACCCCTTTTGTACCTAACACAAGTCCCATGGGTTAAGTTCTCGGTAGTAGCGAATTGGTCATCCTATAGTCTATCCTCGTTGATTGTTATTATAAGGAATTCAATCTGTTCCCATAGGTTGGTATCATTAGTAGAAGAACCGTTGGTAAAGATTATCAATTTGGCTCTCAACAGGTTAATAAAAATTATATTCATTTTTCGATTAGTTTTTTTTTTATTTGTCGATACAATGTTTATTCAGCCGATTATAGTTATTTACATTTAGACTTTGATCGTATGCCGCAACTAATCGATTATACGAGGCCTTTGACTAGCATAAAGTCGTGATGTAACTGCTATAGGCACGTTATTATCAGTACTTTTAAGTTGTTACTATGTTAGTCTTGTCGATTCTAGCCAGACTAGCTCCTCAGCTCTTTTAACAGAAACTGAGGTAGACGTTAATATCGTTTACATTATGCATGCGAATTGAAGATCCGTTGAAGTTTAAATGTTTGCTCTTAGTCAAGGTTGCGATCGGCTTGTAATTTTAGAACTTGGAGTCCTAAATCTCACATTTTTCTACTGATACAAAACCGATAGTTCCAACGAAAAGGTTATCATCAATCTGTATGCCTATCATTCTGAAGTCTTTATTAGCTTGCTTATTTGATAGGTATGGATGAAGTTGTAGAAAAAGCAAGACAATAGATGTAAGATCCGAGTAATTTAATAATTGAAATGTAATACAGGATTTGTCAGGTAATGAAGATAAGCCTTCTCGTGAAAAAAAGGTAGGTACTTATGATTAATATATAAGTTATTTATTGAAAATATCTGAAAAAAAATAACTATGTCTTCGATAAAGCCTTTGTAAAATTTTCGGAAAAGCTTAAAAGTGCGATTTACATATCTTTATATATAAGATGATGAATTTCGAAAGTTTATAGGAGCTACTTTCAAGCGTTATAAACCTCGATAACTAACCACCATCAAGCAATGTCGGTAATTTAGGCAAGCTAATAACTAAAAAGAGAGATTTATAGTATTTACTATAGAAATCCATTTCTTTTCACGTTATAGATATTACTATATACCCTCATAGATAGTATACATAGGCCTAGTAGCAGTGTACTGTATTTCAGGGTGTACTCCTACAGAGTGCACGATAACGTGTCACGTTGCAGGCTTCACTCTTGCAAGACGCAAAGTGTATTATGCACGGACCGGTTTGGAATGGGTATACCAAACCGAATGGCAATGCATGGATCGGTCTGGAATACCTATACCAAACCGAACGGCAATGCATGGATCGGTTTGGAATAACTACAGACCGAACGGTAATGCGTAAAGCGGTTTAGAATAGTATGTTCTATGCGAGGGTTAATAAGCCATTACCCGTAATATACACCTTTAAATACTTTTCCTTTATATCTTAATTATGTTTTATATTACAATTAACAATTTTACGATTACTGTTCTTTACACCTATTTTCACGTAAAATATTAGGTCTAAAACCTTACCGACACTAATTATTAGCCGATTCGATTGAGTACAAATAGTTTAGAAAGAAAAAGATAGACACGAGTCAGATACCTATAACGGGATGTTTTAATGGTCTTAACTATTTGTTTCGTTCTTATAAACCTTTTACGCCGACGTGGACAAAAACTATAAAAAATAAGTGGCTTCAAAAATAAAAACTTCAATATAATGCTATAAATCATTATTTAACGTTTTATTTACTAAAAGCCCTGTTACGTTATTATTGACCTTTATTTAACGCTTTAACGTACTCGGGTACTTTTTGAAAAGCGTTATATTACGTAACAGGCTACGTAACTACGAAGTTACGAAACCCTTTATTAAAACCCATCTGATTTTAGACAATCCACACCGTTCTCCTCAATAGGAGCAGTTAAATAAAAAGCAACCAAACTAATTTCCCCTACGAAATTCGGTCACGACACGCCAATCCGGACCGATTACCAAATACCTGATTATACAATTACACTCTCTTTATCCTACCCACTTTCCCACGTCTGCCCTACATTCGCCCTATATATTTTAAGTTTAATACCTATACCTTTTCAAGTTTTTTTGACACTTAACTAATATAACGTTACCAAACATTTATAAACCTAATTTAAAACGCCTAACTAGTTTATAATTATATTCTATTAACGTATCATTTCAAATTCACTTGTACTAGTAAACGCTCGTAATCCCTATTTTACGTATTTTGATTATTTTGTTCACTTCATGTTTACCATTTATAGGTACCCAAATTCGATTTCGGCGCGAAATTACCAATTGAAACCTGTTCAATATACCAAGTATATATAGAAACCACTACCTCTAACACCCCTGAAATACCTATAACCTAAACCATCAGACCAATTATACTAAAAAAGCCAGGGCTTATTTCGACCACCAGGTCGAACATATCAAAATAAAAAAATCAAAAAAGCATAAAATTGACCTGAGCCTTGAGAATAATACTATCGATTTGCTAGTCAAAAAACTGAAACCTTGTATCGTAAACAAATATATTTTAACCGTTATATTCAGCTTCTTGGAGAGGACAATCCAAAAACGTAACTTACTAAATAAGTTCCACGCATTTTATTCGAATTAGACGTTAAATATATAGCAAATAGTAAATCCTATTATTACCAAAGCCTTACGAATCCAGTTATAAATCAGAGGTAATAATACCCTACGGTGTAAAATTAGCCGCTTTATGAAAAACCTATTCGAAGAAACGTAGCTTACCAACGTATCGAACTAAAAGAATGAAGACTTATATCTAACGGAATTTATAAAGGGGTATTACCTTACGGAGTAAAAGAAACTATTATTAAAAAGACGGGGACAACAACCTAATCTTATATTCATACCCTAAGATAAAAGTAAGAAGGAAGAAAAACGACTATAGTTCTTATTTACTACATAAGTACAATAAACCCCTATACCTACACCTACTGTAAAACAAAACCAAATACCAAACCACTTTTCAAATACTAGAAAAAACCCGTTCGATGACGGTGAGATCGGCAGAAATACAAAAAGCAACCCGACCCAAGAAACGACTATCGGCCGGAATACAGAAAATAACCCGCTCCAAGAAACTAAAAGCGGCTTAAAACGCTACAACTTGATTTATGGATTAATATCCGTTAACAACGACCCTTACCGTGACTTTTTACCGCACCGTTTCCTTACTAATAAAAATGATTCTACAAAGTTAATTAACTTTGTCAGGCTTTAGGATAAGTACAATACTTATAACGGTAAACCGTACAACGTATTTAATAATAAAATACGTTTTATGCTTAACACATATAAGAAATTAAATATCGAATTATTTTTATTTTATAATACCTTACCCGATATTTTTTCCTAGTAAGTTGAGGAATGGTATATATATTGCCTCTTATAGGTTAATATATTTACGAAGTGTTACAATTGTGTAGAATTCCAATTCGATACGGAGATTAATTACTAACTTTATGATAACAGTTGGATTAATACGACTTGTAAATACGTAAAAAGCCAATAAGAAAACACCAATAAAATCCTATAGGAAATTTTTACCTCCTTATAAGCTAAGTTCGCAAAATATTAGGTGTCTTTCAAATTACAATAAAAAAGCGATAAACTATTTATTTTAACAGTAATATAAGCTTACCACGAAAACCCAGATTTCGACTTTATACTTTTTAAGTCAAAAAAGATTTGAAAGACTTTTATACAAGTTTCAAAACATCGTTTAACACTTTGATACGCCAAAAAACAAATTTAGAATTAGCATTTGTAACGGATTAAATTAAAAACTAAGGTCAAATTACCATAATAAACCTCGCCGAAATTATTTATTACGTTTTAAATGGAATATTTGAGGTTGAAATAAGGTAAAACAAACGTTTAGAGTATAAATATTAATGGGGAAACTCTAGTAGAAGAGATGGGGGCTATCGTTAGTAAATAAAAGAAATATACCAAGATCATAACGGTTTTTATGATAAGACATACAAAGCTCTATAGGTTTGTAAAAGCGTTTTATCGTATACGACAAAATCGGTCATTAGTTTGTAAAGCACTTTGTTTACGAAAAAAATCGGATTGAGCGATAATTTCAAGCCGAATGTCAATTTCAGGATCGGATAAAAGCTAATTTTATAATATACGTAGCTTTGTACGAAAGAAAAAATAACGAATTGGACGCCTATTCTTACGAATATATATTTGGAAAAAAACGACCTTAAGTATAATAATACCTACCTATTAGCTTATGACGATGAAAATGCTTAACATATTTTCGCCGGCTTACAGGACGCCTTCTTTTTATATATTATAGGCCTTGATTATGTAAATAAAGTGTTTAACGCCGATATAACGTCGTAATTTACCTTTTTTAACAGATACGGAAATAGTTTCCAAGGTATTATGCCTAACACTAATGTAGCCGAAATTTCAACGGCCGGAAAACGGCAATTCAACGCGTCTACGGCGAAGTTTCCGAAGTTTCGGCTAAATCGAATAATCAAATACCGAAAGGTCCTATTGAATAAAGGCAAGGTGACGTCGCTCGGAACGGTTGTTATAAATACGCGTTTCGAACCAATTAAATTTTACATAACAGACTTTAAAACGTTATTTTTGGTTTTATTAGTTAACACCAATAAGCTCGGAATGAAAGTCCAGAAAGCGACTAGCTAACTTATCCGCGCTTTAAATAACGTATCCATATCGCTCCGATTTAAATTCGGCCACTTATAGTTTTTTTCGTCAAATACGTAAAATCAAGGTCATTTACTTAATATAGCCTAAATTACGAATTTTATATCATTATTCGAAACCCCGGTTATAAAACGTCTTTTACGCCTATTTTACGTCGCAAGTTATACGAATATAGGAAAGAACGTACTTAAAGCTATTAAAAAGGTTTGCTATAAATACCAATTACATTTACAGGCCCTACGATGGTTTAAGTTTCGACTTCAAAACGATATAAATTTTAATGACGAAATTCTGACGAATATTATTCATTTTAATAGTCAACCTGTTCTTTACATCGTTGATGCAACAACGTCGTTTTAGGTCGTTAAATGTATACTAAGCGCCTTCGTTACAAATTATTAAGACATTTTAATTGATTATCAGATTAAAGTTAACTTAAAACCCCTAAACTAGATATTATACAACGTTAATACGGCTTTCGACTTTGTTCAATAATAAATTAAAGCTCATATAACCGGTAACGGATGTTAATAAATTTTAGTAAAAGCCTTATAAGGTATTCAAAAGTGTAAGCAGTATTACGAACCGTTTATAAAAGCTTATACAATGTTATGAAAAAAACTAAAAGGTATTAACTATAATGAATCTATCCTTTAAATAGCGGTTAACACCGTTAACAATACTTTTAACCTAAATAGACTTATTTTTACGCTCCTTGTCTTTAATATCTACCCGAGGATTTATATAAATTTTATCTTATCACTGTCTATAGTATGAAAGGCTAATATTATGGCGAAAGTTAAAACGGTATTACGTTCCTTACGGGCGAAAAACGATATATTTAAAATGTTGGTTATGAAAAACAATAGTGTATGTGAAGCTAACGTTTTAGATTTACTATTGTAATTTCAAGGTTTTGTTTGGAAAATAAAAGATAGATAGACTAGCCTTTAAAGGATTAACGGGTTCAAAATTTATAATGTGTTCGATTACTTACTGAACGATATGAGTTCGTTTCACCAAAGAAAAGTACGTGAATACAAAAGAGAAGTAAAAAGAATCAACCCGAAACCGTAAAACGAGTAAAACCGTTTATGAAATATTACCCAAAATGACGAATTTAAACCGAACCTAATTCCAAACCTTGCCCCAAAATACGATTTTGACCCGATCACACTAAATAAAAGCGGCCCATTTGTACCAACCCTATTAAAACCACGCCGCCGAGAGCGCCCCTTAGATTCGAAAACCAAAAAAAGCCCCAAAACTTTGCCACGAATTCCTTTCTTACTTAAAAGAAACAACTAATCGCGAGTTTATTTTAAAGCTTCGCCATAAGGGTATTATTACCACCTTAAGTACTTTATTTGTATAATTTACCTAAACGGAAATCTTAACTATAATCGACTATAGCGTATTTCGTTTTGAACGTTTCGATCCAGTCATTTACGATACCTATAAGATTTTCCTAACACGCTTTATATATAAGGTTAAGAATAAAACTGAAAACCCTTACAAAATAACCCACCTGGTAGTTAAAAGATATAATAACAAAGATAAAAGGAATATTATAATAAAATCAACTACAATACAAAAGACTAATTACCGTTTAAGTTTTGTATTCACGACCTCCCTTAATGAACCGTATTACGTATATATCAAATTTCAGGATATTACGCAGGCATATAGCCAATTTTAAAAACGATTTAAAAGATGAATTTACGTCGACATACTAAAAGATTTCAAATAATATAACCCATCTAAAACGATTTAACATATTATAAAATTATTTTACAGTTTAGTCAAAGCTGGTATTTATTAATATAATACTTACTAAAATTATTACAAAAAACAACTTGAAATAATGAACTTTACCTTCGACTCATGCCTATTAGTATCGATAACTCGATCGAAAGGTTTTATACTAATAGTTATATAAACGGACTATTCTCTAATATTATATAATAGCTCGTTTTCCGCTTTTAAAAAGAGGAAACTTTTATAAACTGGCTTAAAAGCGAATTTAAAAACGTACCTAATAAAGTACTATGTAATCGATTTTAATAACACCACTATTATCCTTCAGAACGGCGTTTTAAAACATAAATAAAAAGGGTAATGAAACAAAGTTACCCTCATCGTTTTGTATAACGTAAAACTAGCCGACGAATACAAATTTTGACGCGTACGTGACGTATAAGTTGCTTTTGTAATATAATTAAAGGCTGTATTTAACCTTTTTGTCGTCGAGTAATTCTAAACCGATAAGATAAACTATATATACAAGGCTCTTAATAAATGGCTTTTATAACAATTATATAATTTAAACCGCGGATTAGAATTTGTATCGTTAAATAAACGTATTATAAAGCTATTTATTATTACTAACGGCTATTTCACCAATAATAACATCTATAAATTATAAATAAGCATCGTCCTAATACTTGGTAACGAAATATCAGCCCTAAACGACTTTACGCTTTATGAAAATATTATCAATTGGAACTTTGACAAGTATAAAAGAGTTACGAAAAGCGTTTTGGCGTCAAAAATCTATAATATGGTTAAAGGTTTCGATTCGAGTATTACTATAACGCTAACGATTTAAATAATTATTTACAACTTTAATTTACACCCTATCCCCTTATCGTATATATTAATTCCTTTTCTCTTTATGAATGCTCGGTTAATTTGGGTATTACGAAGGAAAAGCGACCAATAATTGATACTTTAACTTTTCGCGAAGCGTACTAACAATGTAGAATCGAGAAAACAAAATAAATCGATAATAAATCTCATCTAGTAAACACGATAACTAAAGTTACTTTGAATTAATTATTAAAAACACTTATATCGATAAGAACATTATTTTTAAAGGTTATTAAAAAGGTTATACGACCTTAATAGATTTTATACCATTTTTTGCCAACTTAACACGGTCCGTAATATGCTATTTACGCCAATCTCCGATTTTACTTTAATATAACCATTCGCAACGATATCCGATTTTACTTTCATTTACCACCGTCGTTTTGTATCGCTCGCGACATTCTGTTACTTTTTATTTTATACGCTTCGACTAGAAGAACTACGTCCATTTTGTTTCTCTTTACTTAAATTTATAATATCGCATTGATTTTAGTATATTACCTCTTTTATTTTACTTTTCGAGTTACATTCATCACTCATTAAACAGTTATTTTATAAAAAGCCATGATATTACTATATAAAGTATTATACTATAACCGATACGCCTACTTGACCTGGGGGTATTTATTTACTAAAAAAAGGAAAAGGCGATATCATCACGTCCCTATTTTCCTCTCCATCACTCTCCCCCTTTATGTTAACGCCAACTCTATTATTTCTATCGACGTTATTAACGTTAATAAAGATGTAACCCTACGATTTATTAATTATGCCTTTAAGTAAAGTCTTAGGGGGGGAATTACCCTACTTACAATGACATACAATAACGTTGTTTAATTCGCCTACGCAGTATATACGTAAATCCCGTTTTCAGGTAGTAAAGACAGTTACCGTTTTCCTAAACCGCTAGTAAACGCCTATTACTAATTATCATCAGCTTATTTTCGTTATTTAAAACCGTAATTATATTTTATAATCGCCTTAAACGGTATTTTTTTAATAAGGGAAAATTTTAAGGTTCGTTTATGACTTACTAAAAAGCCGGCGCACGCGTAACACGGCCTCGGCTTACGACCCTAAAACTATCGAAATAGGGGAGTAAGAGTTATTAATCCATTTGTAACAGTAATAATGAGCCGAATGACCCCCGTTTTCGTAATAGTCGTTAACGGGTTTACTTGCGGCCGCGGATGCGATATACGACACGTAAGACGTATCTATTAGCTGCCTGGGGCTACGGACCCGGGTACATCGTTCCAACGATTTACTTATTATAGAGGCCTCACGACGTATCTTGGCTATACGAAGTTCGAAGTGGCGGAGTAAATCCACCTCGTACTTTTTATCTAGAAAAAAGGGGATTAAAAATATACGAATAAACGGATTTGTAAAATACAAACCTTAACGTAATTATACCAAGTTACGTTTATGGCGTAAAAGGAGCCTTACGGGTAATGTGGTTTTTACCTGTAAGGAAAGGGTAAGGTTAATAACTTTAGGAGCCCTCCGTTCCTTCTTTTGGGAACTAGGGAAGGGGGAGGTAGAAGAAGGGGAAAAAGGGGTTGTAACGGCGACGTTGAAAAGGGGCGAGGCGATAGTGACGATAAGGCTTAGTGGGGTAACGGCTACGGCAAAGGGGAACGAAACAACGGTAACGGGGTGGGGAGGCGTAATGGCGGCAGGACTGAGCGGCGTGGCGGCGACAGAGCTAAGCAGTGTAACGGCGGCGGGCGGGGAGATCGCGACTAATAATATAATGTCAGAGGATGGCGGGCTATTACTGCTGGTGATGGTGGTGCTGTGGGCTGCGGCGGCAACAGCGGCGGCGGCACGGTGAGTACGCGTTAAATGGTGCTTTATAGACTTTAACTTACGCGGTATATAATTGAAGAAAGTTCAATATATGTATTAGCCAAGTAACTTATATATTAGAGCGATTTAGTTGAATTCAAGAAATTAGCAGTTAAATTAGAGTAAGGTCTTATATCGGTTTAAATTATACGCCTTTAAAAAACAGAAGTTTTGCCTAAACCGATAATGATGTATCTTTTTATACTGATCTAGTACGTAATTACGTAATTACTCTTACGTCATCACCTTTATATAATCAACTCCTATAACACTTGCGTAATTACCCTTATAAATTACGAAAGATGCTATTACCAACTATATCGTTCCTATTTCGTCTTCAATAACCAGAGCTGAACTACAATCACCACTTCAACTAGACCTTACTAATTTCAACCGAATTATAGCTACCACCGCGATCAAACCTTTATAATCCCATCCGACCTTATTGATTTAACCCTTTTTATAATAAATACAACAATATCACTGTTACAACGGAAATTTATCAATTTAATTTTTTTGTGATTCATACGGTAATAATATTATCACTACGGAAGCTATTAATTTAGATCTCTTACAATTAATACGACAACAATACTGTCACTATAAAGCCTATTAATTTAAACCTTCGTAACCATAATATCACTATTTGTTGGCAAGGTCGCAAGCCTTAGTATTTACGTGAAATAAGGTCTTTGGAAGAGTAATTATTGGATTAGTAGTTATAGTATAAAAGATGATAATACGAAGGAGCATCTAGAGGTGAACGACACAGGTGAGGGTTTACAAGTCCTCACCCAGAGCGTACTACTCTAGACTGCTCCACGTATTACCATTCGATTTGGTATAGCCATTCTAAACCGATCCATACATCGAGCACTTTGCGTTTTGTAAGAGTGTCGCCTATAACGTGACATGTTATCGTACACTTTATAGGAGTGTCCCTTGCAATACAATACACTGCTACTTGCCTTATGTATACTATCTATAAGGGTATATAGTAATATCCATACAGGCAATTTTTTTTCCCTTATGTACTCCGTATCTATAGCTTAGTAATAATAATATGGTTGTAATTACGGAGATCTAAATCAATAGGATTTGTAGTAATAATGTTATTGCCTTTTTAATTGTAAAAGGTCTTAATTAGTATGTTTTCATAGTAAAAGTATTGGTGCCATATTAATTGTAAAAGGTTTAAATTAGTAAGTTCAGCTGGGAGTGGTCGGGTTTGGCAGCGGTGGTAATTGTAGTTCGGTAGGAATTAGCAAGGCCAAGCTGTAATGGTGATTTTAGTTCGACTGGAATTAGTAAGACCTGGCTATGGTATTAATTATAATTCAGCCTTAGTTGATGTAGTTGAAATGGCGGTATGGTTGGTAATACCGTTTTTCGTGGTTGATAGGAGTAATTCCGTAGGTGTTATAAGAGTTGATTACGTAGGGGTGATTGCGTAAGGATAATTACGTAATTATATAATGATTTAGTATAAAAAGATTTATCGCTATTGGTTTAGGCAAAACTTTCCTTTTTTTAAAAAATGTATAACTGAAACCAATACAAGTCCTTATCCCAATCTAACCTTTATTTTATTTAACTTAATCAAGTCGTTTTAATATATAGATCACCTGGATAATATATATATACTGACCTTTCCTCTCCCTTCCTCTTCCCCAGCTCCTAGGGGGAGGAGCTGGGAACTCCTAAGATTATAGACCTTATCTTCTCCCCACAGATAAAGATCTCACTACCCGTAAAGCCCCCTTTACGCCGTAAACACAACTTAAAGTAGTTACTTCAAGGTTTAGATTTCTTAAATCCGTTCATTTGTATACCTTTAATCCTTTTTTTCCTAAATTAAAAGTACAAGGCGAATCTGTTTCGCCCTCTCGAACTTCGTATCGCTAAGGTACGTTACACGATTTTTTTTAATGAATAAGGTATTGAAGATACGTACCTGGATCCATAGCCTCAGGCTGCTAATGGATACGATTTACGTATTGTATGTTACGTCCGCGGCCGCGGGTAAGTCCGTTAGCGATTACTATGAAAACGGGGGTCGTTCGATCTGTTATTACCGTTACTAACGGACCGGTAACTTATACGCCTTTATTCCTGTGGTCTTAGGACCGTAACCCAAAGCTGTATTACGCGTCCGCCGGATTTTTAATAAATTTAAACCGAGCCTTAGAATTTTCGTTTAGTAAAAATATACTTTTTAAAGTGATCCGAATAATCAATTACGGCTAGAAATAACTAAAATAAGCTGATATTAATTAGTCATAGGTGCCAAGTAACGGACCAAGGAAACGATAGCCGTTGTTATTACCTAAAAGCGGGTCCTACGTATATATTACATAAATAAGTTTAATGATGTTATCGTACGTTGTTATAAAAAGAGTAATTTTCTCTTTATGCTTTTAACTAAAGGTATTACCAATAAATCGTAAGTCTTTATCCTTATTATTGTTAATAACGTCGACGAAGTTAATAACGGTAACTTTAATACAAAGAGGGAAAGCGACGGAAAGGACGGTAAAAACGCGACAACGTCGTCCTTTCCTTTTTATAAGAAATAAATACCTTCAGGCTGGGCCGGTATATCCGTTTATAATATAATACGTTACATAATAATACTATAACTTTTTAAAAAAAATTTATTAATAATGTAAAGTATATAAGATAAAAAAGTTTATATATCAAAATTAGTACGATATCGAAAGTTTAAATAAAGGTAAAATAAGGGTTGGTACGAATAGTAAAATTAATTAAAAAAATGGAATGGGAAATTTCATCTGGTTAATGTGTGTAAAATAAAGGATACCAAAATCTTGCAAACGATACGAGATGGTAGGGTTAAATAAAGGTAAAAATCGATAATCGACAGGAATAATTAGGTTAAATAAAGGTAAAATCGGGGATCGATGTAAATAATGTAATACAGACCGATTTAAATTAGTGAAAAAGTAGTATGGTAGCCTATTAAAGTCGCAAAAACTTTTTAATGACTTTGATGAATAATGTATTTGTCTATATAAGTGTTTTCAAGGCTCCATTCGGCGTAACCTTGGTTATTATATCCTCTATATTGAATTTTCCATCGATTCACCTCGTTCCCTCGATTTTACAGCGTTTATATAACTCGTGTAAGGTTATAATATCAATTATATAAAAAATTCGTTCATATTACCTAATTTAACCAAATACTTATAAAGCGAAAAGAAATCAATATATACGATAAGTAAAATATAGCGTAAACTAAGGTTAAAAAAATTATTCGGACCGTTATCGTTATAGTAATGCCTAAGTCGAAGTTTTTAACCATGTTATAGATTTCGGAGGTTAGGACGCTTTTCGTAATCCTTTGACACTTGAAAAAGTTTTAATTTATAATGTTTCTTCGAAACTTAAAGTCGTTTAGATCCGGGGTTTCGTTGCCGAAAATTAGAACGAACCTCATTTGTAAATTGCAATCGCTATTGTTAGCGAAGGAGCCTTCAGTAAAAATGAACAGTTTTATAATATATATATTTAGCTGTACAAATCATAAACCGCGTCCTAGATTATGTAATTGGCATAAAAAACTTTTTTCAAATGTTTTGTATATATCGTTTGTCGTGTTGGTTTGATATTGCGTAGCGATAAAAAGGTTATATGCAGCCTTTAGTTATACTATAAAAATAACTTAAACGCTACATACGCGTTAATATTTGTATTTGTCTGCTCCTTTTACGTTATTTCAAACGATAAAGAAAATTTTATTTAAATTTCCTTTTTGTATAAAGCTTAAAGTTCCGTTTCGAAAGGTAATAGTGCCGTTATTAAAATAAATTACGTAGTTCTCCATTAGGTACGTTTTTCATTTAGCTTTTGAACCAGCTTTTAAAAGTTTTCTTTTTTTCAAAACGGAAAAAGAGGTATTACACAACGTTTTAATATCGTCCGTTTATATACCTGTTAATGTAAAGCCCTCCGAATGGATTTTCGACATTAATAGGTATGGGCTAAAGGTAAAGTTAATTATTTGGAGCTATTTTTATAGTGCTTTCAGTAGGTATCTTATAATTTAATACCGGTTTCAGCTAAACCGTAAAGTGGTTTAAAAATCCGTAAAATCGTCCTAGACAGGTGGTATTTCCTAAAGTCTTTAGATATGTTGGTGTAGATTCGTCGTTTAAGCCGTTTTTTAGATTAGGTATATATTTATAATATATTTCGAAATTTGATATACACGTTATATAGTGCGTTAAAATAGGCCGCGAGTTTAAGAATTAGGCGATAATTAGCTCGTTATAACATAAGTAATTATTTTATAGTGTTTTTTTACCTTCGTTGTTATATTCTTTAACGACTAAACGGTTTTCTTTATAAGCTTTCCCGGTTTGATTTTTAATTTCGTAAATGAAGCGGGTTGGGAAGATTCTACAGATGCTGTAAATAACTAAGTTAAAACTTTTAAGATGAAATACGCCTTGTTCTTTTAGGGCTAAGATTTCCGTTTTAGTAAATTATAAGAATTAGGCATTTGGGATAATAATAATACACTCGCGGCGAAGCTTTAGATTAAGCTTACGATTTTCTATTTCCTTTTACGTAATAAAGGAGTTTAAAGTAAAAATTCCTAAGGTGTTTTTTGGTTTTCTAACCGAAGGGGCGCCTTCAGTGGAGAGGTTTTAGTAGGGTTAGTATAAATAGGCCGCTTTTTTCTAGCGTGGTCGAGTCGGAATCTAGTTTTAAGAGTAAGGTTGGAGTTGGGTTCGGATTAAATTCGCCGTTTTAGGTAACGTTCTATAGGCGGTTTTGATCGTTTTGAGGTTCCGGGCTATTTCCTTCCACTGCTTTCCTATATTTACGTACAATTATTTATCGAAACAAACTCATGCTGTTAGATAGATCGAGGAATATATTATTTCCCCTAAACCATTTAATTCTTTATGTTCAAATCTATTTATCCTTGTTTTTCTAAACTAAAACTTCAGATTGTAATAATACGTTTAAAACGCCAGATTTTCGTAAATTATTTATTATGGCTAACGCTTTGGATACATCGTTTTTAGCCTGTAGTAAACGTATTACTGCCATGGTTTTCGCCACAGCATTAGCCCTTTACACCGTGGATAGTAATAAGGTAAAGTTTATATGGATCCTTAGGTAGGCAACAAAGACAAGGAGCGTAGAAATAAACCTATTTTGGTTAAAAGTGTTATTAACTGCGTTAACTTCCATTTAAAGGATAGATTCCTTAAATTTAATACCCTTCAATTCATTTGATAATACTATATATACCTTTTTAAGTAATTCGTAATAATGATTATACTTTTTAATACTTCATAAGGCTTTTATAAAAAAAAAATTATATTTATTACCAGTTATCCCAACATTATTATATTATTCGGTAAAGTTAAAAACCGTATCAACATTGTATATAATTTAGTTCACGGGCGCTAAGTAAATGCTCAACTAATAGTTAATTAAAGCGTTCTAATAATTCATAACCCAAGTACTTCATATAAATTTAGCGACTTAAAACGATATTGTTACGTCGACATCGTAAAAGACTGGTTATCTATTTAAATACATAATATCAACAATTACTTTGTAATTGAAATTTACATCGTTTTGAAGTAGGAACCTAAACCGTCGTAATGCTTATAAGTGTAACTAGTACTTATAGAAAACTTTTCGATAACGTTAAGTACGTCTTTTCCTATATCTGTATAACTTACGACGTGAAATAGGCGTAAAAGTCGGTTAATAACCGGGTATCTGAATCGTTGTTATAAAATCCGTAATTTCGGATAAGTTAAATAAATAGCTTTAATTATACGTCTTTGTGAAAGAAACTACAAGTAGCCGAATTTAAGCCGGAACGATACGAATACGCCATTTAAGGCGCAGACAAGTCGGTTAATCGTATTCTGGACCTCAATTCTGAACTTGTTTATATTAGCTAATAAAAGCAGAAATAGTATTTCAAAATCCATTACGTAAAACTTAATTGGTCCGAAACGCGTATTTATAACGACAGTTCCGAACGACGATGTTTTATTTTTATTAAATACGACCTTTTATTATTTTCCTATTAGGTTTAGTCGAAATTTCAAAAAATTCGCCGTAAACGCGTTAAATTACTGTTTTCCAACCGTCAAAATTTCGGTTACACTAATATTATATAAAATACCCTAAAACCTATATCCGTATCAATTAAATAACGTAAATTATAACGCTATATAAACGTCTAATATTTCATTTACGTAGTTTAGGCTTGTAATATACATAAATAAGGCGTCTTATCATCCGTTAAAGATACGTTCAGTATTTTCGTCGTTTTAGGTTAATTAATAGGTATCATTATCCTCGAAGTAGTTTTATCCGGATATATCTTCATAAAAGCAAGCGTTAAATTCGTTGTCTGTACCTTCGTACTCGGTTATATATAGTGTAAAGTATGCTTTTATCCGATCTTTAAATGTACACTCGACCTAAAACTATCGTTCAATCTGAATTTATTCATAAACAATGTGGTTTATAAACTAGTAGCCAACTTTGACATATGTAACATACTGTTTTTATAAACCTATATAACTTCGTATATCTTTTCGTAAGTATTCCTATAAATTAGATACGTTTTTTCCGTTTCTGAACGAACGTTACTGTCTTTTATTACCATAGTTTCCTCCTCAATACCTATATTTTAGACGTTCGTTTTGATATAGGTAAATTTTAAATTTTCCGTCCCAAAAGTAATAAATTATCTCGACAAGGTTGTTCCTGGTGATTTAGCCTTAATTTTTGGTTTTCTCAGCTATAATTACTAATTGGAAGCTCCTCTATCAATGTATAAAAGTCTCAAACGATATTCTAAAGCTTATACAAAGGGTTTCTAAGTTATTTTCCGGTTTAAAAAGTGTAAAGTCGAAATCCAGGTTTCTGCGGTAAGCTTTCGTCACTATTTAAATAAATAGTTCATTACATTTATATTTTGATGTAAAGGCTATTTAATTCCTCTTGAACTTAACTCATGAAACGGTAAGGAATTTCTTTAGGTTTTTAATAATGTTTTTCTATTGGTGTCTTACAAATTCACATGTTGTACCAATCCAACTCCAATTGTAAAGAATATAATCAATCTTCGTATCAAAGTGAAATTAAAAACGGTTAAAATATATTATAAATGTATTTACTTATATAAGGTGTTACATATACTACTCTTTAACTTATCCGGAAATCATACCGGGTAAGATAATATGCAATTGGAATAACTTAATATCTAGTTTTTTATACGTATTAAGTATAACGTGTATTTTATTATTAAGTACGTCGTACAACTCATCGTTATAACTGTGTGTTCTTATTCTATAATCTGGAAAAATTAGTAAACTTTATAGGGTCGTTTATATCCATAGGAAAACGGTATAATTAAAGGTCGTAGTAAGGATCGTAATTTATGGGAATTGAGCTGTAAGGTACGTATTAGAGTTTTATACCGTTCTTTAATTATTGGATAGGGTTGTTTTTTGTATTTTAGCCGATTATTTCATCGTCGATCGGGCTATTTTCGGTGTTTCGGCTGCTTCTACCATAGCTGTGTAGACTGTTTCCAATATTTAGAAAGTGGTTTGATATTCTGTTCTGTTTCACAATATGTGCCGGCGTAGGGTTGTATTATACCTATGCGGTAAATAAAAATTGTAGTCGTTTTTTTCTCTCAGAAACTTTATTTTTAACTTGTAGTATAGGTACAGGATTAGGTTGTATTACGCCTCATCCTCGTCATTTTAACAATAATCTGTTTTATTCCGTACGATAATACCTTTTCATAAATTCCGTTGGGTATAAATCTTTGTTTTTTTAATTTGATACGTCGACGAGTTGTACTATTTCGAATAAAACTTTTATAAGGTAGCTATTCCTACCTTTCAGGGTTTTAATAGATCTGATTTATAGTGGGATCCGTAAAGCTTTAGCAATAAAAGTATTGATTATTTTCCATGTATCCAACGTTGAATTTAAAATTATTTTATGAAAATTATCTAATAAGTTATGTCCTTAGACTTTCACTTCCTAATAACAAAATGGAACGGTCAAAATATATATATTTGCCGTATATAAGTTGAGTTCCTTAATTGGAAAATCGATAGTATTATTATAAAGGCTCAAGTCAATTCCATATATTATAGCCTTTTCAATTTCTATATTTTCGATTGACAGGTCAAAGTTAACGTTGGCTTAATTTAGTAATATTAGTTTTAATGCCATAATTGTTGGTGTTTAAGGAATATTAGTTTCTGTATGTACTTGGTATGTTGAAACGGTTCAAGTTGGTGATTTCGCACTGTAATGAGATTTCAGGTACCTTCGGATTCCAACGTTTAAAGTAATACTTTCACACACAGCAAATGTACAATAAATAAAGTAATAAAGGTGGTTGGAACAGACTTTACTAATGCTTACTAGTACAAATGAATTTCAACGATGAATAAAACGTAACTATAAACAAATTAGGTATTTTAAATTAGTCTTGTTAACGCTTAATAACGTTATATTAGCCAAACGACTTGAAAAACTCAAACTTCGCAAAAATTGATTTCAAAATACGTAGGGCGAATGCGGAAAGACGAACATGGCAAAGGGAGTATAAGTAAAACAAAGCAAATAAAATGTAAGGCAAAGAGGGCAAAGGGAAGTGTAATTATATAATCACGTATTTAGTAATTTATCCGAATGGACGTGTTATAACCGAACTTGGTGGAGTAATCGGTTTGGTCACTTTGTACGTAACCGCTTTAACTAAAGAAATCAGTTCGGATAGGTATATTATAACCGTTTTTCAATTGATGGAACGGTTTAAATGTTGAAATAATCGGATAGATTCTATCTAAGGGTTTCGAAACTTGATATTTGGGATTACGTGGCCTGATACGTAATATAACGCTTTCAAAAAAGTGCTTAAGTACGTCAAAACGCCAAATAAGGGTTAATAATGACGTAAGGGGGCTTTTAGTAAATAAAACACAAAATCAGGGTTACCAATATCGTATTAAAGTTATCCCTTTTAAAGTTACTTAGTCTTTAAAGTCTTTATATACGTCGACTTATAATTCTTATAAAAACGAAGTGTTAAAATACAAATAATTGGGACCGTTATAATATCCCGCTATAGGTATTCAACTTATATCCGTCTTTTCTTCCTAGGTTGTCTGTAGTCGACCGAGTCGACTACTAATTAGTGTTGGTAAGGTCTTAAGCTTTAATATTCACGTGAAATAAGGTCTTTAGAAAAGTAATCTTTAGATTGGTAGTTGTAGTATAAAAATGATAATACGAAGGAGTATCTAGAGGTGCACGCTAAAAGTAAGGGTTTATAAGTCCTTACCTAGAGCGTACTACTCTAGACCGCTTCACGTATTAACGTTTGGTCTGGTATAGCCATTCCAAATCGATCCATACATTGCCGTTCGGTCTGGAATAGCCATTCCCAACCAATCCATGCATTGAGCACTTTGTGTCTTGCAAGAGTGCAGCCTGCAGCGTGACACGTTATCGTGCACTCTATAGGGTGCACCCTGCAATACAGTCCACTGTCACTTGCTCTATGTATACTATCTATAAGGGTATATAGTAATATCCACACTATTAATACTAGGCTATAGGTACAAAGTATTTAAGGAAAAAAGAAAAGATTACTTATATGGATATTATTATATATCCTTATAGATAGTATATATAGGCCTAGTAGCTTTGCATTGTATTATGAGGTACACTCCTATAAAGTGCACGATAACGTGTTACGTTACAGGCTACACTTTTTTAAGACGTAAAGCGCATTAGCATGGACCGATTTAGAATGATTATACCAATCCGAACGGCAATATATGGATCGGTCTGGAATAACTATACCAGACCGAATGGTAATGCATGGAGCGGTATAAAGTGGTACGTTTTAGGTGAGGGTTTATAAGCCCTCAACCGTAGCATGCACCTCTAGATGCTTCTTCTTTGCATTTTGATCATCTTTTATACTACAGTTACCAATCTTACGATTACTCTTCTCTACACCTATTTTCACATAAAATACTAGGTCTGACACCTTACCGACATACGTAAAGATTCAATAATTTGACTTTAAAGCGGTAAAGGGTAGCTATTTAAAATACTTTATTTATCAAACAGTTTAAGATCCACTACGTCACATTTTTTCTGGTATTATATATAAAAAGCCAAATAACGAAGACTAATAGGTTTAAGAGCGAAATCTTATTGGAGTATTTTATACGATTTTATGTATAAAGTTAATCGAATTATTAGTCGAGGAATTGTTTATTGCGTTTGAAAACCAGATAAGAGTATTATTGTTACTTGGTATATTACCATGTTTGTACTAAATATACCTTTATCATTTAGGTTTTCGAAACTTTTACTAAGCCTATATTTCTATACCTTGTGTAATCGTTTATAAAATCGAAAAAGTTATAAAAAATTCTTTCTATCCATAAGGTTGATATAAATACCTCAAGTAGTCTGATTAATGGGTACATTAATAGGTATTTTACTGCCGAATAAATAAGGTAATATACGAGGAATGTTATTATTTTATAGATTTTAGTTAAACTTATATTTAATGGATCATAGGTAAATGATAGCTTCTATAAATAGAGTAAATGTTATCGGATCGATAAGAGTTTGGTAAAAACTGGAATATCTAGTAGAAGATATATGAATCACGTAATAATTCATGTTCAATTTATCTGCTAACGTAAGGATTAACGCCTTAACGTTAAAAACTAGAGAAAACAAAAAGTTTACTATAAAATTACTTAAAATAGCTTTCAAAACCCCTATTACCACTAAATAGATTATCATTGCCTTATTAGCCTAATTTAAAATTTGGAAAGCATAGTTTCAATCGATTTAAAAGTAGGTCGAATCCTCGTATTCGGTTATCATTCCAAATCCAATGCGTTTAAATATTTGTAAAACTTACTTAGCGATGTTTGGTAATTGAATAATATATAGTATGGTGGAATCCACAATAGCATTGAAAGCGATAGAATACTGAAAAGTAAATATCAAGATCTTTAATAAAAACAATCGATATATTTTATTAGTACATGTATTATTTCATTTGGAAGTATAGCTCTCTTAATTTGAATTCTTACCTTACGGATTGTTAGCTTGAATATAGTTTTGTAAATAGTAAATGGTACATAGAATTTGAAGTTTTGAAAGAATATTACGTTTCGCGATATAAAAACTTCGACTTTACGTGGTTTCAACTAACTATTCTTAAAAAGCGAACCGTTTTTCAGGTGATTAATACCTCAAGCCTTTATTATCTCATGTAACAGGTTTAAATTACCGTCTACTTTATAGTTAAGAGCTTAGAATATCCATCTAACTTCTAAAGTTAACTAAATTTGCGGTTTTGTAACACCAACAATAGTTTTTATATTTTCAAAAGGTATTTTAAACCTAATGAAGGTTGGAAAGTATTTTTTAAGAAAGTAAATATTTATCAAGTTTTTTCCTACGCTAGTGTCGAGATATATTATAATGTTTTCGGTTTTATCGGCCACTTCTTCGTAAGTACAAATAGTACTTTATAAACATCAATAACCTTTTATAGGCAGGGTAATTGTATTGTTAATATTACGAGCAATTTCAATAGTTAACCTTTAAATATTATGAACCACATTATCGTAAATAGGCGTATTTTCTTTTCGTAAAAGATGACGTCGGTAAGGTCTCTATTACTTTAACGTGGAAGAAGAGTAATCAGAAGATTGGTATTGTAGTAGTAAATATAGAACGATAATAGAAGGGAGAAGAATCATTTAAAGAATACACACCATGGAGGAGAGGTTATACACCTTTTATCTGGGTAGTAGCACTTTGCTATACACTTTGTTAATCTCTCTTTTGAACCGTGTTATATATATACTTTGCAAGAGTATAGCCTATAACGGGACATTTTATCGTGTACCTTACAGGAGTATATCTTGTAGTATAGTGTATTATGACTTAATCTACGAATATTACTTATAGAGATATATCACAATAATATATAAACAATCTTTTTTACATTTTTTTTAGGCTTTTACTTATAGTTTAGTATAATAATATAGTTGTAATATAATCCATTATTATGACCCAAAGACCAACTGCAGGACATGAAATAAGCCAGCGGTCAGCTGCGCCATTAAGAGCCTGATGTCCAACACATCAAGCGGAGAACATCTCTTATGTAAGCAACCCAGGGTTAGGGTTATCCGATGGATCGCTAGGATAGCAAGGCGATCCAAACGATCTAGTACTGAAGATGGTATGAAGGCTATAGGATAAAAGGACACGGTCATCACTACATAGATAGCATTTCCTTCATAGCTCTTCAGTTGTCAATCTAGGTATTCAGTCTACACATCTGAATAGCCTCACGGCTTTTGATCATTACTTGCACGGTTGCAATATTGTTCACTCAGCATCTCTACTATCTTTTTGATAATATAAACCCTCTGACACCTTCTATATACTCATGGGTATTTAGTGTGATCATTACATTTATATCCGTAAATCGGTAGTCATAATGTAGTTGTAATGTAGTTCGTATCCGTAGTTTTATAGTAATAGTATAGTCGCGGTATAAATTGAAAAGTTTCCAATTAATGATTTTTTAGCCGCGGAAGTGATCATAGTAAGGGCCCGGTTAGTTTAGCCAATCGGTAGCTATATGGTTGTCAATAGTCTCCTTTATTATTCTTATAGGAGTGTCAAAATACAGGTATAATGACGTCGGTGTTATAGAGGTAATTAGCGATAAGGTATTTTGAGGTTAGTATAAAAAGATATATCGTTATCAGTTAAGGTAAAACTTTTCTTTTCTTTTTTAAACGGCGCGTACCTAAAGCTAACGTATGTTTAAACTAGTTAATCAGCGTATATACACCCAATCTACTATTTTAATTACCTATTTCACATTGCTCCGATAGGTAGGTTACTCAAGCAATTCCCATATACTATCCTCGTCTTTAAATAGATACCGCGTGAGAATAGGAATTTTAGGCTCCGTTTAACACGTAAGCGTAAGCACGCCACCGCCGCTGCCACCGCTATTACCATCACCACCACCACCACTGCGTATAACCCCCCCTTCTCTGGTACCATGTCGTCGATCCTCGCCTCGCCAGCTGTCTTACCCTCTGCCTCCGTTGTTGCCTAAATTACTAACCCTTTTTTTCTCCTTTTTCCCTCTCCTTCTCTCCTTAACTCCTAAAGAGAGGAACAGGGAGCTTTTAAAGTTATAAATATTTCTTTTCTCCGCAGATGAAACCTCTTTTACTCGTGGGAACCCCTTTACTTGTGGGAATCCCTTTACGTTATAAACGTAACTTGGCGAAATTGCGTCGCGATTTTTATTCATAAAATCCCCCCGTATATTATCTTTCAATGGTTTTATAAATCAGGAGGTTGAGGCGGACCTCTTTCGCTGCCTTGAGCTACTTATCGCCAGGGTACGTCGCGGGGCCTTTTTAATACGTAAAACGTTAAAACGAAGTACCCGGATCCGTAGCCCTGGGCTGCTAATAGATACGCCTGACGTGCTGTATATCGCGTCCGCGGTCGCGGGTAAGTTCATTAGCAATTGCTATAAAAATGGGGGTCGGTCGAATTGTTATTAAAGTTAAACGCGGATTAGCAGCGGATATACCCTTATTTCGTTAGTCCTAGGTTTATAGACTAAGGTCGTATTACCTATTCATCGGCTTTTTGGTAAGTTTTCTTTCAAAGCTACAATTCCAACCATGAACTTAATCATTTACTATTCAAATATATCGTTCGAATCGCTTTTAAAAACAACTACCATTGTAAGTAACTAAAATAAACCGATACTAATCAGTAATAGGTATTAACCGGCGGGTCAAGGAGTCAGCAATTATTATTAATGTTTGGAAGTGGGGCCTGCATATGTAATGCATATGCGAGTTCGATAACTTTATCTCACATCGCCATAAAGAGGGTAAAGACTCTTCCACGCCTTTACCTAAAGGTATATGGCCTAAGGCGCGGGGTTATCTCCTTGGTAGTGCCGTTGGAGACGTCGATAGCGGTGATAGCGATGGCGTTAGTATAAAGGGGGAAGGTAATGGGAAGGATGGTAGGAATGCGACGGCGTCTTCCTTTCCTTTTCCTTTTAACAGAGAATATCTATCTTATTGGGCCGGGTCAACTCACCCGGCCAAAGTGTAATGGGTTTTATAGTAATAATTTTTGTAAAAAAAAACCATACCATAAAGTAAGTGACCAATATAAAATATATGGAGTAAATCAAAATCTTTCTAGATCGTATAAAAAATGCGAAATATAAAGTATATTTGAAATGATAAAAATGTAAAGTAACGATATGTAAGAAGCGATACGGAATATTAAACATAAATAGAGGAAACACTTGTGAAAATAGTTTAGATGTAAGCAATGTACCGTGGTACAGTACGTGAATCGGCGTGAATAGCGGGTTACAGACCGCTTTAAATTATCGAAAACGGTATAATAAAGTAAAATAAAAGGCAAAAGTAAGGTATAAAATATTAGCCTTATTAGAGTCGTAGAACCTTCCTAATAATATCAATAGATAATATGCTAGTCGATATAAAGGCCTCCAATACTTTGTTTGGAGTACTTTTGATTATCGTATTCATTAGGTTGAATTTTCTATCGATTTACTTTGGTTTTTTGATCTCCTGGTGTTTATAAAACTCTCTTAAGGCTATAATATCGATTATGAGAAGTTTTTTTGATTTAATACCAATTTTAACTAAATATTCGTAAAGCGAAAAAAAAATTAGTGTATATAACGAAAGAGCTAGATTATAAATTAATGTTGAAAAAAATTATTCGAACCGTTATTGCCATGGTAATTTTCGAATCGAAAACTTCAACCATGCCATAAATATTTAAGGCTAGAAAGGTTTTTGTAGCCCGCTTTTATTTGGTCGTAATTTAATATATAATGTTTTTATGGAATATAAAGCAGTTTCGGGCTGGTATTTCGTTGCCGAGGATGAAAAGAAACTCTATTTACGAGTAGCAGTTGCTATTGTTGGCGAAAGAGCCGTTAGTGAAAATAAATAGCTTTATTATACGTATATTTAACAGTATAAATTGCAAACCGCGTTTTTTATTTTGTAATTGCCATATAAGGCGTTTGTTAAACGTTTTGTACATATCGTCCGACAGGGCGGTTGGGCATTCCTTGGTGACCGAAAAGTCGAATACCGTTTTTGGTTCTACTATTAAATCAATCCAAACTCCACATGCGCGCTGGCACCTGTATTCGTCGGCTCGTTTCACGTTATTTATAATGATAAAGATAACTTTGTTGAATTTCCCTTGTTTCGTAAGGTTTAAAACTCCGTTCCAGAAAGTGATTGTTACGTTATTAAAGTCGATTATCCGGTTTTTAGTTAGGTATGTATTGGGTCAAGCTTTCAAGTCGACCTTAAAAAGTTTCCTTTTCTTCAATGTAGAAAACGGCGCGTTATATACAGTTAATATGTCGTCGTTTTGTATACCAGTTAATATAAATCTAATAAAAAGGATTGTCGAAACTAATGGATAATGCTTAAAGGTCTAGTTTGCTATTTTGGACCACATTTTATAGCGCCTTTGATAGGTATTATACCATTAAATACCAAATTTAACTAGACCTTAAAGCGGTTTTATAATACGTAAGATTGTTTCGCGCAAGTGGTATTTTTTAAGATCGTTAGGTATATCGGGAT
The DNA here is from genome assembly GCA_038502455.1 of Anisogramma anomala. Classification (NCBI taxonomy): domain Eukaryota; kingdom Fungi; phylum Ascomycota; class Sordariomycetes; order Diaporthales; family Gnomoniaceae; genus Anisogramma; species Anisogramma anomala. Next base: position 4,897,636 of record JASMMZ010000011.1, on the reverse strand, counting down.
AAATATATCGTTTGAGTTGTTTGCAAATTGTATAAAAGCTTACGCATTATTACAAGTTTAATATATAATCTGTAAAAGGTATTAAGGAAAGTTACGAACGTAAAAATTCAAAGGTAATTTATTTATTATAATATAAGCGACTAAGTTATAATATATCTTTTACGGTCATCCTTATACCTTTTTATAATGACGCAAGTTTTTTAGTATGGTTTTCCGGTTTTATCCTTAACTTTGTATACGAAGCGAGCGGAAAAAATTCTATAAGCGCTGTAGATTTTTGGTTCGAATATTTTAAAGCGAAAAACGCCTTGGTCGACTAAGGTAAAGATTTCCGTTTAAGTGGATCATTCGAATGGAGTGCCCAAGGCTGTAATAATACCTTTGTAACGGAGTTTCAAATTAAGCTTACGGTTTATTTTTTTTAAAGATAAAGGAGTTTATAACAAAGTTTTCAAGGCGTATTTTGGGTTTTAAACTAAAAGGGCGGCTACGGCGATGAGGTTTTGGTAGTATTAGTACAAACGAACCGTTTATATGGTAATATCGGGTTGAAAATGAGATTCAGGGGGTATATTAGAATTAGGGGCGGTTCAAATTCGTTCTTGCAAAAATAGTTTCGGTAGTAGTATTGTTCAGAATACAGTTTTCAGGCTTTTTTTTCTGCTTTGATTCTTTCATACTTTCGTATTATTATTTATTGGAACGAACTTATATAGTTTGGCAAATAAACGAACAGATTATGGCCTTTAAATCCATTAGTTTTTAAAGGTCAGTCTATCCGTCTTCATTTTTTCAAATTGGTACCATAAACTGTAAGAAAAAGGTTAGGACGTTAGTTTTACGTAATCTATTTCTCGTGGCCAACGCTTTCAAAATATCGTTTTTATTCCCTAAAAAAGTCATATTACTATAGCTTTCGCCACAGAATTGACCGTTCGTAATGTGGTTGGCAATAGTGTAAAGTTCATGTGGATCTTCGAGTAAACATTAAAAACAAGGATCGTAGGGATTAGCCTACTAGGACTGAAAGTATTTTGAACGATGTTAAGCGTTATTTATAAGATATATTTCTTGGAACTGGCTTTCTTGAGGTTTTTAAATAATATTTCATACACTTTCTGAAGCGTTTCTTAATACCGTACGAAATTCGAAATACTTTATAAAGCTTTTACGGGTATTTTTTACATTTTTTACCGGCGGTTCTAACTTTAGTACGTCATTTAGTAAAGTTAAAAGCCGTACCGTTGTCGTAGGTGATTTAGTTTGGAGGCACTAAGTAAACTTTTAACTAATATTTAATTAAAGCGTCCTAACAATTTGTAATGAAAGCGTTTAATGTAAACTTAGCAGCTTAAAATAACGTTCTTACATCGATTACGTGTAGTATCAACTAGCTATTTAGGTATATAATATTGTTCATAACCTCATAATTAAGATTTACATCGTTTTAAAGGCTAAACTTAAATTTCCATGGGGCTTATAAGTATAGCTAGCACTTATGGTAAAACTTTTCGATAGCTTTAAGCGCGTATTTTCCTATATTCATATAACTTTCATCGTAGAGTAGCCGTAAAAGGCGTTTTATAGCTAAGTGTCCAAATCGGTGGTAAAACATTCGTAATTCCGGCGATGTTAGGGAAATAACTTTAATCGTACGTGGTTGAAGAAAAAACTATAAGTTGCAGAACTTGAGTCGGAATGGTATGGATACGTTATCCGAAACGAGGATAAGTTAGTTAATCTTATTTCGAACCTTCTTTTGATTTTTTTAATATAACTTAACAAGAGTAAAAATAGAGTTTGAAATTTTATTACGTAAAATGTAACCAGTTTCAATTGTGTATTTAGAACGATCGTTTAAAGAGACGACGGGTTTCCTTTATCAAATAAAATATTTTAATATTTTTCGATTTGATTAAGTTAAAACTTTGTGAATTTCTCCATAAGTATGTCTAATTGTCGTTTTCCGGCCGTTAAAATTTCGGTCGCGTTATTATTATGTATAATGACTTGAAATTAGTTGCTTCACTTATCTGAAAGTATAAATCACGACGTTATATAGACGTTTAACACGCTGTATTCGTAGTCCAGGCCTTCACTATATAAAAAAAGAGGCGTCCTATAGGCTTATGAAAATACGTTGGGCGATCTAGTTATCTTAAGTTATTAAGTAAGTATTATTACCCTTAAAGTCTTTTTTTCTGGAGGTGTATTCGTAGGGGTAAGCATTAAACCTATCTTTTACATTTCGCACTCGGTTATGTATACTGTATAATTAGCCTTTATTCAATCTTAAAAGAAGTAATCAGCATGAAACTGTCTTTTAATACGAATTTACTCGTATATTCGGTGGTTAATAAATTAGTAGCCTATTTTGCGATATACGATGTAACGTTTTAATCAACTTATAAAGCGTATGTTTTTGCATGGAATTACTATGGCCTCAGTGTATTTCGTCTTTGGCCGTATAATCACCCTAGCCCTTGTTATCAAGGCTTCCTTTATAATACTTTCCTCATTGACAGTCGTACTTAGGGCGCTTAGTTTACCTTATATATACCTTGAATTTTTTATCTAGGACGTGATGGATAGTTTAAGCGAGGTTTACCTTGGTAATTTAGCACTCGCCTCTAGTTTTGTTGGTTATAAATGCTACTCCAAGTCTCGTCTATCAGCGTATAAAGGTTTTAAACGATATTTTAAAATTTGTATAAAAAGCGTTGAAGTTCTTTTCGAACTTAAATAGTCTGAAGTCGAAATTTTGGTTTTTGCGGTTTACTTTTATCACTACTTAAACAAACTATTTATTACCCTTATATTCCAGTCTAAAGGCCGCCTAACACTTTCGGAACTTCATTAACAAGGCAACTAGTTTTTCCTGTGGGTTTTTATCAACGGTTTTACGTTGAATTTTTACGGATTTCCAGGTTATGCCAATACAGTTCCTATTATAAATTTTGCAATTGATATGCGTATTAAAATGTGATTTTGGGGTGTTATAATATTCCGTGAATTAATTTATTTACTTAAGGTAATAAATATACCATTCCTCAATTTTCTTAAATAATATTCCTGGTGAAATGATATAAAACTAAAACGGTTCTATATATAGCCCTTTACACATGTTTAGCATTACTCGTATTTTGTTATTAAGTATATCGTATAGTTCGCCGTTATAGTTATCATCTTTATCCCAAAATTTTGCCAAGTCAATAAGCTTTATAAGGTCGCTTTTATTAGTAGTAAAGCGGGGCAGCAAAGGTTTATGATAGGGGTCGTGGTTTACGGGTATTAGTCTGTAAGGTACGTATTGGAGTTTTATGCCGCTTATTATTTCTTGGAACGGGTTGTTTTCAGTATTTTAACGGTTTCCGTTACGGCTGAACGGGGTGTCAACCGCATTTGAAAAAGGATTAGTTATTTGCTTTGACTCTAATATACGTACCGGTATAAGGGTGTGTTGAACCCGCATGACAAATAATGATTGTAGTCGTTTTTTTCTTCTTTAAGCTTTGTATTTCTAACCTGGAACGCGGATATAGCATTTAAACGTCACACGCCTTATTTTCGTATATTATTCCTATGTTACCATTTCACTCGTATGTGTTTTACAACCTGTTTTTCATGGTTTGTCAGGTAGCATCCTATTATAAAGTCCGTTTAATATATATATTTATCCTCCTAATCTGGAAAGTTGGTCAGTCGTATTGTTTCGAATAGGGCTTCTATAAGACGGCCGTTCTTGCCTCCTAAGGTATTAATGCCTCCACTTCGCAATTGAATTCGTAAGGCTTTGGTAATGAAGAAATAAACCGTTTGAAAAATACCTATCATCTAGTTCGAAAATCTTTTATGAAAATTATCTATTATATCAAGTCCTTAGGCTTTTCCCTCCCAATAACGGAAAAGCACGGTGAATATTTTCGTGTTTGCCATATATAGGTTTAATTACTTGGATGGTATATTAATATTGTTATCCTAGAGTCACAGATTCATTTCGTGGATCATAGCTTTCCTAATTTCCATATGTTCGACTAAAAGATCCAAAAACCGGTGGTTTTTTTCGACGTTATTAGTATTGGAGTTAAAGCTAAAAAAGTGTAATATAGCGTCTTAAATCGGTTAGACTGTTGGTTAATACGTGTTGGTGACTTTAAAGCGGTGCGGATATTATCTTTTATGCCGTAAGTGAAGTTTAGATTCGTTTAAAGTACAATATTTTACGGGATTCATTCTATGTAATCGAAATAAAAGCGTATTAATACGTAAATAAAAACAAGATTGACGTTATAAAGAGCTTGAAGTAAGGTATCTAACGCTTATTAATATTATTTAAATTCAAATAAGGTTTAAATAATACATAACTATAGGCAAGTTAATCGTCTTAAATTAGTTCTTTTTAATATTTTACTAGCTGTACAATAGCCAAGTGGCTAGTAAACTTAAGTATTATAAGTAATTACTTTTAAAATGGGCTGTATAGGGCGAGTAAAGGAAGGTGAACAAGGTAATAGAAAAAAAAAGGAGCGGGACAAAAAAACGTAAGGAGGTATAAATATATGATTTGTTGTATAAGACTTAGGTTGTATTTGGTAGGCGGTTCAGATATCGTATTGTAACAGCTTTTACTAGTTAAAAGCGGTTGGGGTGTTATGCCAGTAGCTGCTTTTAGATTTCGTAAGCGATTTGAATATTACGTTTAAATCTGATAGATCTTATTGAAGTGTTCAGGAACTTAGTGGTTTTGGCTTACGTGGAATGATGCGTAATAAGACGCTTTTCAAAATGTGTACGGTTTAGTTAAAACGCCAAATAAGGTTAAATAGTAGCGTAATGGAGCCTTTAGTAGATATGGCACCAGATGAAGGTTAATAATATCGTATTTAAGTTTTTCTTTTTGAAGTTACTCTGCTTTTATAGTCTTTATACACATTCCGTATAATTATTATAAAAATGTAGTATTAAACTACAAATAATTGAAACCGCTACAACATACCATTATAAGTATTTAACTTGCATCTGTCTTTTTTTAAGTTGTATGTAGTCGAACGAGTTGGTTTTACATCAGTCTCAATAAGATCTTTATTACGTTAACGTAACAAGAAAGTAATCAGAAGATTAGTATTGTAGTAGTAAAGATAAAAAGATAATAGAAGGGAGAAGAAAAATTCAAAGACTATACGCCACGAAAGATAGATTATAAACCTCTTATTCGTGTAGTGGCACTCTGAAATAAACCCTGCTAATCTCCTTTCTGGGCCGTGCCATGTATACACTTTGCAAAAGTGCAGCCTATAGCTTAACACATTGTCGTGTACCCTACAGGAGTACACCTTATAGTGTAGTACACTGCCAATTGACCTACGTAAACTGACTATAGAGATATATAATAATATCCACAGACGATGTATTTATCGCGAGAATATCAAATAGCGAGCCTTATAAGTTTTAAAGTAAAAAATGATTGGTTTCTCAAATCGAATAAAATTAGATAATAACTGTAATTTTTTATTAAGCTTAAAATTTGATAATGTAATTAAATTACTTTGGCAACCTTCAGCCTTCGATGAAGAGGCTTTAGCTAAGTATATAGAGGAACTTCTTAAAGATACTCGAAAAAACTGTAAGGTTTATTTATTATTAGCTTTAAAATTAAAGTTATAATTACAATTATATTAGCGATTATGGTTATGATAGCGTTTACGTTAACGACTGCAATTTCGTAAAATGGCGTTATAATCTCGTTGGCGGTCTTTACGGTCTTCTCGGTTTAATTCGCGACACCAATCCTCGCAGCGCTCCCGATTTTCACGATATTTATCTCCTTTTATATTTTGGTACCGATTATTAGTTTTATTTTAATCGTAATTTTGATTTTTATAGTAAGAAACAATATGATAGGGTTAACGATTATCGTTATACTTCTTTCGGGGATTCTTACAGTCTTAGTGAAAATCGTAACGGTTTTTACTTTCATTTTTGAAAGATATAAGATAGTGTTACTGATAGCCGCGATTTGCGGCTGTCAGTTGAATTTTTTTACTTTCTTTAATCTTACTTATATACTTTCGTATCGTTTAAGTATGATAAGGAGGAAATTGGTATTATGAAAGTGGATATTTAACATAACCTAAATATTTATTATAACGCTTGATTAATTATTATCATATCGGTTCAAAGTTTTGATAATGCGAGAGTACCATATTTTAATTCAAATATGCATTTTCAAAACATATTTATCATTAAAAAAATCCTGTAAACGAATGGTATAATTACGATACTTATTTTTTATTCGTCTAGTATCTATAATTTTTGAAAGACTTCGCGAATAAACTTTCCGACTATTATAGTGAGTTAGTTTGCAATTCACAAGTATACTATTAAGCTTTGTAAAAGAGTCGAAAATATTTCTACTAATTACCCTTTTAACCCAGGATCTAGGTTCATAAAAGAATCGAACCTCTACCAAAATCTTTTAATGTCGGTAAATATAATATCCTTGCGTATTATAATGATATTTAAGTCCGCAAGATTAGGGTATTTAAGGTTAAAGATTACTATTTCTTTTCGTTTATAACGACAAGTTCCTGCCGAGTATTAGTAAATAGGCTTAAAAGGGTTTCAGATAAAGTAAGGGTATTCTTTTTGAAAGTTGCGCTTATCTTATTGAATTCGTTGCTTATATTCGCGAGTATTACGATCCGCCTCGCAAGCTTGTTACTCGTCTTTTCGAATAAGACGGGAATTCTTACGAAAAAGACAATAGAGCTATTTGTATTAACGAGGACGCGATTTGTACCAACGATGACGATAGGGCGATTCCCGCCGGTGAAGAAAATAAGGCGATTTGTGCCGCGGAAAACGATAAGGCGAATTTTTCCGACCAAACCGATAAAGCGATTTTTACCATCGAAAACAATAAGGCGATTCTCGCCAACAAGGACTATTATCTTTGCAACAGGAAGGTAATTAAATACTATCGATAAGGTTTCTCATAATATTTTAAAGGTTACTAAAGTGTTAATCTATTTCTTTCAGAAGGTGTACTAACTTATTGTTTTCAATAAGAGGAGCGGCAACGGGGTGTTCAATAGCGCCTCCAATGGGGGCATCGATAATGGCTAATAATATTATTTAACGTAAGTTAAGAAAAATATATTAAAGCGCGTTAAAACTATTGTAGTTAAAGAGAAAGTTATTTTAATAGCTTCTTAGTAAATAACGTAATATTAAAAGTAATAGATAATACGGTATAGAAAGCGGTAAAAGTTTGTGAATACCTTGTTTTATGAAACGGAGTAATAAGTAACAATTAGTCGGTCAACGATGCTTGTAATCGACTATTGGTTATGAGAATAAGCAAGCTAATTAATAGCTAAAAATAGACAGAGGAAGAAAAGATGGTGATTTGATTGATGGAAAAGAGGATGACTGGTGTTTTGGTTATTGTAGGATACCCCTTTGTAGCTGGCGACAGTATTGTTGAAAAAAACAGAGTCTATTAATAGCATAAGCGCTTGGTGTCAACTTGATGAGTAGTTTACAGCTACCATATGTTGGATCGTAATGGTGGTGATAGTATTTCTCTATATAGAAGATTGAAGAAAGAAACTAAATCTTGGGACTGCAGAGTTTTCAGTAAAATATATACAAAAACAAGCACAATTAAGGCAGGTGAGGTACTGCTGTGCCACTCCACCTTTAGTCTAACAGTAATCTTGACCGGAACTAGTAGGGTATTGAGTGTAATAAATTACCTGTTTTTTTTTAGAGTTTAGCCAGAGGTTGACGAGTAAACCAATAGCTGGACCTATTATAAATCCAACATATTTTGCCATTTTTATAACGATAGTTCATATGACTACCTCGTTCGGTTCAGTATTACCATTGTTGCTATCGCTAGTGTAGAATTTAGTTTAAAGGATTTGTAACATATTCAAAAAGTTAGGGCCTTGCGTGCTTACGATCAATATAATGCGTAATTTTAAGTTTTTTTTCGTGCTGATCCTTATTACGGAAGTCACTAGCTTTGGGATACATATTAGAAAATTTTGGCGTATGAGCTATTAAAGTCGTAAGCAAGGATCGTAGTTAGTTAAAGAAACCTTGTCTGGTGGTATCTGAGCGATGTAGGGCGTATTTTAACTCGTTAACGCCCGTAATAGCTATACGTACCTATTATCGAAATGTAACTTCCCCAATATATACATATCATATTACTTGCTAATATAATATCAATTTATCAATTGTATGGTTAAGGATGTCCATTGATATTTATTCTTTTTTCTTTTTAACTATTATCGTCATCAACCATGTTATAGCCCAATTCGTATAGTATTGTGTAAGATAGATGTTGTACTCGCAGTGGCTTTTTATACTATCTTAAACTTTATAGAAAGTTTTTACCTTAGTTAGGAAGGTGAGTTGATATTTTTGGCGTATCTAGGAAGGAATTTTAAGAATATTAAGTAGAAATTTGAAAAAGAAACCTTCATTTACTTTCAAATGTTGAGAAATATCATTATTTTCGTGTCAAGTAGGTCATAAGGATTAATGTCATACTTTTCTGCGTTATACCAAGTTTTGGCGAAGTCCGTAAGGGGTTTAAAGTTAATATTGACAATATTGATAAGTTTGGGGGAAGATTACGATATTTGTCCCAGTCATCGATGATATTTTTTGCGAATTTAAGCTTTGGACCTTTAAATTCGCGATATCGGGGGTAATTACTAGTCGTCTGGCTCGAGCGATAAAGTCCTATAGTATAAATTTTGATGGACTTACGTATGATGGCATATCTATCACAGATAAATTTGCTTCAAAGGACTTGACGATTGAATAGGAAATATTGACGAATTTGAGAGGTAAACAACTTTGAGGGAAATTTTAAAATATTTGACTATTTAGTTTAATTAATCTTTAAATAGAATTAACGTTAATTCCTTTTCCTATATGAGAAGCTACTGATTTATATACTTTGCCTCCGCTGAGCATGTTTTCCATGGTATTATAGGAAGAAACTGGGAATGAGCTGCTTAGCAAATTGATAGGTTTTTTCAGAAAAACGAATCAAGATTTAACTTTATTAAATATGAGGTATTGGTTCTTTAAAACATATATAGTAACAATTTTTAATGAAATTCTTCCCTTTATCTATTGCTTTTTAATATTAAAAGTTATGAGGATATTTATCTATTTGGGTGAAGTCAAAAAGGGTGTGCTACAAGTTCCCTTTACTATTTACAAATTAAAATCACACAATCTCAAAGGTTTATTTTCGACTTGATTTTGATAATCCTGAGGTTTTCATTCGATATCTCGATAATCCAATCCGTCAAGTATTCATAAATGTATTAATAAACCTAGATTTTTCGATTGAAATTGTTAAAACTTGAGTCGAGTATAAATTAGCGCACAAAATTGGTTAGATGCTCTTTTGCTAAGTCGTCATGAACATCTTTCTACCCGAGGTTTTTGTTGCAGGGTTGGGCAAAAAAAAAAATTATTTGATGGCTTTTATCTCGAAGTTTTTCGATGTCATCTTAATGTGTTAATCGGCTAGTTAATTTTAATTCTAGTAGAATAAAGGGTTTTAAGTAAGGGGATTTAATTTAGGCGTGGGGTTGCGTAACCTGTCTTTCTTAGTATATCTTAGAGTTTCTTGGTTTTTTGTTATAACTCAAAGACCAACTGCAGGTCATAGAATAGGCCAGCGGTTCGCTGCGCTATCAGAAGCCTGATATCCAACACATCAAGCCAGGGATCTCTCTTATGTAAGCACCCAGGGTTAGGGTTTGGACCGACAGGACCGCTCGCGGTCCAGTCGACAACATTGAGACCGAAGGAAGCGACATCGACTTCAGCGGTCCAGTACTGAAGATGGTATGAAGGCCATAGGATATAAGGACGCGGCCATCACCATATAGATAGTATTTCCTTCATAGCTCTTCAGTTGTCAATCTAAGTATTCAGTCTACACACCTGAATAGCTTAACAGCTAGTGATGATTCTACAGCACGAACAAATATCTTCTTGATATTGCACGTTTGTTACCTTTGCTACCTTACTGCTAACATAAACCCCTTGACACCTTCTATTTACTCACGGGTATTTAGTGTGATCATTACATTTTTTCGCCAAAATTAGAGACCTTGACGTATTTGTTGACGTATCCGATTAACTATCTTGTAGTTTAGGGTGAAAAGAGTTGTATAAAAGGTAAATTTAAAGGTTCTTTATTATTTCAGTCATTGTATATTTTATGGGTTTTGTACTTGGCCATTTGCAATTTGCAGTAGCAGTACTTACAATAGTAATAGTAACTTATTAGTTTGCTAATTGTTAAGTGCTTAGGAATTTCAAAATCGTTTTTTTGACTTTTTTAGACTTTGATGGTTAATTTTCCTTTTCAAAAGGTTCAATACTGATTTCTCGGTGGTTTTAATGATAGTAGTATCGTCGTCACTTTTAAATTCCTGTAGGCTGAAGACATAGTAATAGGGCAATTCGTAAATTTTTTCCTTTCCCTTAAAATACAATATAAAACGTTACCGGAAAGTGACATCTTCTTCTATCTAGTCAATCTGTTCTTCACCTAATAAGCACTGATCAGTGTTAATAGGCCTTGCCAATGATAGGTCTTTAGACGTTACAACGTTGTCGATTCGAACTGTAGTCAAACTAACAGTAATATTATGTAGTCAAGTAGTGGATGTATTGTTTTAAGTTTGGCAGACCGCTAGCCGGTCTGCACACTAATTTGTATGGTTAATTGCTTGGTTCGTACCCTAGTCTGAATTGGACGTATAGTGTACTTGACTATACAATCAATACAGTCAATCCACAAAACAATAAACTCAACTTTCAATCAGTGCATTCAACTTACTTGACAGTACATTTTACTAACTATACTGCAATTACTACTGTTCCAACAAACGCTACTGAAAAATCTTCAACACTAATGAAACTATCATTAAATCCAAAGCAATTCTCAAATTTTCCAATAAGTACAATTATAATGGGATAAACAACAATATTGATTATATGAAAGGAACAACTTTATATAAAAACCTACTATAGGTACAACCATTTACTTTTCCCCTTAAAACTCAACAAAATATAATAATTTTACATACCAACATTACATAAAAGACACTCACCACACTTAATAAAAACATTTAAAGGGCTTATATGACAAATACATTACTTTTTCCTCTCGAAACTTCCTTATAGTTAATGCAGATTATGCAACGAATACTATGTTCTTACAAATTTATAACGATAACAAAAATTATTACAGTAAGTTATATAACATTTTTAATGTCAAGGTACGACTGGTTTTCAACATTTTCCGCAAAATAAGAATTGATCTTCCAGGTTCCATTCGTTATTTCCTAATATTCTTACCTGTTAAATTAAAAACTATTACCTTCTCTACTTAACTAATTACCCGTCATTTCAAGAGATTTACGATAACCTTAAAGTTTATTTCGAATTTAATACCAAATTTATACAGTACTATATAAATTGACGCATTAATAAATGGTTTTATATATTGGATAACGAAAAAAAGTCGGGAAGCAAAATGAAACTCCTCAATTAGAAGCTTCATAAATTTATCTTTTGCCAATGAATGATTGAGAATATGGAGGCTAGCAAAAACACATTACTGTAGCAAGTTCGCTTAGTAATCATAAGCTGGGAAGAATTTAAATATGTCATATGATACGTTACACAATTTTAGAATGCTAATTTTTGCTGGTGATATATTATGTTGAATAACCCTCTACTTTTTATTTGAAATACATTAAAAGCCTTGTAAATTCAGAAGATACAAAGGCAAAAAAGATTATGAAAAGTCCAAAATTATTTCTTAATATTAAAATACTGGTTTTAGCTCCAAAATAAAGTAATAACTGGCTGAACATGCCTTTTTATATTGCTTGACAGATAAAGGCTCATATTTTCGTCATAATAATAAAAATCCCGACTTCACACACCTATTTACTATTTAAGATCGTTATTCAAAACAAGTTTTAGAAGTTATTATGCTATATAACTAGGTAACGTGATATTTAATAGGCGGATATTGGTAAAACGTCGTATTGCAAAAGGATACTAATATAATTACGGAACTTAACCTCGCAGATACTGGTAAAGCTAAAGACGAATTTAATTTTGAAAAGGTCGTTTTTATATTTCTATCGACCATATGGTTATATTAGTTGCACCTATTTTCTTACAATTTTTGGAATATTTCACCCCCCATTTCCTTTATCTTTGATATAAAAATATCGGTGTCAATGTTAATGTTTAGAATTACGAACAAGTTCAAAATAATACTTGAAGGTTTCCCCTTGGTTTGAAATCGAATTTTTTGTAATTTAATTTTTGAGGCTTAGAAATAACGTGATGAAACCTGTCAAAATCAAATTTTCATGAAGTATATCTACGACTTCATTACGTTCCAACAGATTGTTTATATGGAATTATTCAGGCAGTCGGTTATAAAAGTAAGAACTATCTATCGATATAGGCAATGGAACGGCTTAATTAAAATTAAAAATACACTTCCAACCACCTTTTAAATTCAAATTTACGTTTGAAACCCCAAATCTTAAACTTTAAAGTATTCTGTTAAAATATATATTAGGTACAGTTACACAGCACACATTCAACAACAACGACAACAGATCCAGTCAGTACTTGGTACAAACTTCAAGTACTGAATCTCTCAATACCAAAGGATGAGGAATATATTATGGTTGTCGATATATCCAAGGTGAACTAGTATTTACTAGTGCAAGTACTAGTGTTGACTAGTACGGAGAATTAGCTCGGAGATACTACCTGAGCTAGTATTTGCTAGTATACATTAGTATTACTAGTACGGAGTTTTGACCTTTGATCGAGATCTATATGAGGATACACTTGATTATATATTAATTCTTTCATGTAAATTCTAGAATACTTTAATCAATAAGCCTATACAATATCCTTTCATATAGTACCTTTAATATATTACCAGGGGGATTGTGCCCTACTATTTATACTACTGAATTAGTTTCCATCGTTTTATATAGATTAAAATATCCACATTCTTTAGATCATTTAATACCTTCAATGATGCCCTATTAGTACCCTCGAAACGTGGCTTGTTTCCACTACTAGTGCTTTCTTACGGCAGTACTAGTGATGATAATCCCCCTTTACAAAGGACTGTTTTTGGTTCCGGTTCCTTAAGACCTACAGATACTTTTTCTACGGCTAAATCCCCATCTCTTTGATTTCTACGCTGACTACTCCTATTACTTTAGGGGCTTTGAACCCAAAATATTTACTAAGGAAAGGAAGGAAGAAAGCTATTAATTCCCATAAGGCTAAAACTAAGAAATAAATTTGAGCTTTTCACGTTAATAATTTTACTAATATGGAAGTAGAGGCTAGAGTTAGAGCTATCATATCTCTCGACTTTTCCAAATAAAAAAGGCTGAAGTCAATTATTGACCAGTACGAAAAACTGTTAGCCAAGATTAAGGAACATTTAAGAGAACCAGAAAGACCGGAAACACTTAAATCGACAGGCACTATTACATCAGTAAAAGAGAAAGAGGGAAATATTAAAAACTCATCTTTTCAACGCTAAGGAAAGGATGTAACTTGCAAAGCCTAAGTTAAAAGTACTAAGAGACTTTGAAACGTTAACATTTGCAAATATAAGTATATGGATAATAGAAATTAAAGGCTATATCATTAGTGATAATTATTTTTATATTATCAAGTGTATTCTTTAAGATTATGATGAATAAAGTCTATAAAAAAATAAACTATATTCTTGATTTACGTCTATGGACTACTGTCTTGTAAAGACTTCCAAAACTATGCTTATAAGAATTCCAGCTTATAGGATAATGACTTCTTTTATTACTTTAAACATTTTAGGATTTATCGTAGGTATTAAAGTACTATATCAGGCCTTATTAAAGTTGATTGGTATATGCCAAAGTATTATACCAATATATTATCAAAAATATTTTGAAAAACTTCGTTTTTTACGCACCTTACACTATTCAGCCTCAGCTCTCTTTATAATAGCGTTTAAAAACACTAAAAGAAGCTTAATTTATTAAGGTTGTTAGGTTGGAGATATTAAATATTTCCCACCTTTCACAAGCCGTATTAATCCTGTGTTTTCAGTTTAAATTATCTTTATACAAAGTAAACTGAAGGAAGCCGTATATTTATTACTACGTAAATTACAATCGAGCTTTCAAAACGAAATCAGGCATTAAGAAGGGAAAGGAACTTTGAATTCCATCCTCCAACAAAAAAAGAAAAACAAACTATCTATTAAGCGTAAATAATTTATAAGTTAGTTTAAACAAAACTGCTTTATAAGCTTTCACAAAGGCCATACGGTACATCCTGATCTATTATTACACCCAAATATACGGCTTTATAATTCTGGTAAATCTTTTATTGAAGAAGAAAAAGCGGACTCTATTACAGTTCACAACGGTAAAGTAAAAAACTTTTATCACTTACAACATTATAACTTTATATTGCTTTCAATATCAATTATGTCATCAGATATTCAATTCTAACAAGTCTAATACGTAAAAACTTACATGAAACCCAATATTAGAGAATTTTAACCAATTAGAGGCCGTATCTTACACGGGTGTACCCGCTTTAAGGTATCCACTTGTGACGTTCAAGTATCTAATTTAAACGTGAAAGGCTCCACTTTATACGTTGATACGCTAAAACGACAAATTAAAGGCCGTACCAGAAGCGGGTAGTACCGCAGAACAGGCCCTACTTTCAACGTTTAGCTATCACAACTTAACGGTAAGTCTTGAATTTTTTTCTTTTTTCTTGAATGATGCAAAATTATTATGCAATTGATAAACTCTAATTTCGAAACTTTATTGGGAGTGATTGAAGCTTATTTTGCCATATTTTCAAGAACGATTTTTTCTCCTATTTTGAAATATAAAGCGAAAACTACCTAAAATTACATATAGGGGGTGGTATTGTCTACCTTACTATCAAAACAATGATTCAAATATAGGGTAAATCTAAAAAAGGTTACAATTACAATACCCTAACTTTTTATAATGATTTTTACCACACTAGGCTCATTTGAAACTAGATTAGCCTATTAGAAATTTCTAGTTTACATATTGAAATTAAAAACTTATCATTAGTTTACTTATTAACTAAAGAAACAACTGCTATTATAACTATCGACTATACTATTTTTTATGTTACGTAGCAATTCCATCTCCATTGTATTGCCATAGATTCCACCAAGTACTTTAATACTTCGCTTTAAAATATCAGGTTTTATTATACTAGCCTAAAGTTAGTAACAGAATTGATTTATTCGTTGGACAACCCCGAAAAGTACCAGGGTCAGGATTGTTTCAACTTTATTTGTGATTCTTATATGCTTCACACAAGTGCTCGATAGCAACTAAGCTTTTTATACGGTACCCCAAAGACAAAAAGGGTTTTTTTTAAACCTTAATGGCTTTTTGAAAACAGCTACTAGCCTAAAAGTTGAATGCCATAACCTAATAGCTATAATGGTTAAGCAAGGATACGAAGCTTATAATAATGCCATTATATATCTTTGTAAAGAACCAAAAGCCTTTTGTTGTATATTACACGGGATAATGAAAAGTATTGAGTGTATAATGAATTCATTCATTCTCGACAAAGGAAAAGATCTTATGAATCATTTAGATAAGAAAATATTCATTAAATAATCTTTTACCCCCAAGGTTTCTTCGCTATACACTCATAAAAAATGAAATTTCTGAACGCTTAAATAGAGTGACTTTGGAAAAGATAAGAAACTGAACCGTTACCGTAAAGGTATCATATTACTTATAGCCCTGCCTGTTTCAAATATATATTATCATCTCAAACTTAATGGTAAACAACAAGAGTAAGATCTAACACACCGCGCCTTATAAGAGTTTTCACAATAAATTAAAACGACAAAAGGGTTACAAAACCAACATTATATTTACCTTTAATCTCGTCTTTTCCAGTATCGTCCATACACCTCTTACAAAACGAGTAAAGAGTTAAAATACTAATTCAAAGGGAAAAAGAGAATCCTTTTTTATGTTAGTTTTCAAATATCACAAAGTCTTAATACATTTCCAAGCTTTATTTGCCAAAAAGACCTGGAAACTCGACGAGAAAAATCGTTAATAATTTCAGTTTAACGGTTTTTAAAAAGACTCTTAGAAGACCTCGTAAATTCGCTGTAAAAATATATTAGAACTATTGAGGTTAGTATCCCTTGTAACACTATAACAGTAGCTCCAAACTTTAAGCTAAAAAGGAATATTCATTAAGTAGTACAAATAAAAGAAAAAAGTCTACCGGCAAGTTTGATAGGAAATTCTATTATGAATAAAGACATGATCCAATTTATAATCACATTTAACAAACCAAAAAAAAAACCCTCACTATATAGGAAGTTTTGGAGGGCTTAGATACTAAGTATTGGAAGAAAGCCCTCTATGGTGAGATACGGGGCTTATTATCTTTCAAAGTCTTCAAAGCTATTAAAATAGATATCAATCGCCATGCCCTGACGGTAAAAGAAATTAATAAGGTTGAAACTAATTTTAAAAGTCAGATCGAAAGGTATCAGAATAGGATCGTAATACGAGGATTTAAGCAAAAGTATAGTATTGAATATCCTAAAACCTTTGCTGCTATAGTAAAGTTTTATACGTAGAAGATTCTCGTTATACTTTCTGCTTTTTATGGATAGGATATCGACCAAATCGATATCGACTCGGTTTTTATAGACAAAAAACTTGAACACCTGGTATTAATAAAGATCCCGGGCACCAAAAGAGATTTTTTTTAAAAAAGAAGTATATAAATGAAAATACCATAGGTTTTAATCCTACAGTTAACCAAGTCTTCCAGTTACTCGCCTCACTTTACGAATTTAACAAGCTTTAAAACAATGGTTAAAAAGGTCAAGAGATGTATTTGATACCCTGAAGTTCAAAAGATTAATCTATAATAATGCTTTATATATCAATAATAGCTGTCAATTTATTATATGTACTTACTTCAATACCTTTCTGATAATAAGCACTAACTTACACCACATCAAAACCTTTAATATCTATATTAAGATCCACTTTTAATACAAGGACCTATGAAAGGCAAAGCACTTTTTAAATGTACGTTTCTTAAGGATTAAGGACACATATACGATTATATTAGCAGAAGATACGTACATCCAAAGGGTTTTTGACTCTAAAGAAAGGAAATTAAATGGATTTCCGGCCTACATCCTTATTGCAACCGTATCACTCGTCGATACAATACCACATAAGAATCAGGCTAATATATCACAAACCAAGAAGTATCAGTTAGATGCAAGGGCACTTGCCTAATCAATATGTCACACTAGGCTAGACATCGCTTTCTTTATGTAAATACACTTAATTTTTTTACATAATCCTTCACATTAAAACATCATACTTGTTAATTACGCTACGAAATACTTTAAGAAGTTGAAGAATCATGGATTATAAGAAGAAGATAAAAAACTATTAGCCAATACGCATCAAAACGCCACAAACTTCAGTCAAAATTACCATAAAGATACAAAAAGGCTTCAAATTAACCGCTAGTACGATTCCAACTGTAAAAGGGACAAACCCACTAGAAATTCTACCTATATATACACAATTTAGATTGTTAACAGTACGGTCAACTGAATATCTGAGAGAATCCAGAGTATACTTCTTTTTTGTGGATGCTAAAAGCGTAGAAGTAATAAGGGTCACTTCAGACACTCTATTGATAAGAAACATATTTACAAAACTACGTATTCCTTTCATTGTTACAATATACGGTAATAATAAGGAAGTGATCAAGTTGTTTAAGAACCCTAAGAATTATTGACACACTTAACATATACCTCTTAAAGAACACTTTATAAGGGATAAAATAAAGCGTTTTACTATACAAATCAAGTGGGTCCTTACGAATAATCAACTAGCCGATAGGTTAACAAAGTCATTGCAGAGGGCAAAACATGAGGTCATTCTACAACGGGTTAGCGTAATTTACCTAATTTCAAATTAAATTAATAATTTATAATGCTTTGTATTCCAAGTTACCTTGTATTATTGCAAGTATAGAATGTTAAAGTGGTTTTGGTATAATATTTATAATATTGACAAAGGAGACACTAAAAAGGTCATTGGTTCAAATCGAACCATATAGGTCTTCATACTTTTGACATCGACGGATTTTCTTTTTTTCCGCACTACAATTCCTTCACTTTATGCTCTACCTTTTTTAAATTTATATTTTTGTAAGTGAATGATATCTTTTGGAGAGGTGTGTTAAAATATAAAATATGTACAGTTACACAATGCACACTTAAGAACGGAGCCAACATGGCTAGTTAGTACTTAATACAAACTTCAAGTACTAAACCCCTCAAAACCAATTGATAAGGAATTCAACGGAGTTACAGATATCTCTAAAGTGCACTATTATTTACTAGTACAAGTACTAGTATTGACTATTATAGAGGATTAGCCCGGAGATACTACCTAAGCTACTATTTACTAGCATAGAGGAATTAGTATTTACTATTATACACTAGTATTACTATTATGGAGTTTCGACATTCGATCAAGATGTCTATGAGAATATAATTGATCATATATCAAGTCTTCAATTTAGATTCTAGAATACTTGAATCTATAAGCCCGCACAATATATTCTTGTATAGTACCTTCAAATTTTCATCAACATATTTTACTTGAAAAATAAAGTTATACTTTACGTCGTCAACTCCAAAACTTTGTTTCATCACGCTACGTTCCTCAATTCATTACGACGAACGAAACATTTTAGGCGTTACATATCTTGAAAATCGACACGTCTCTAGAACCTCCAAATATATCGATATACGATATGAATATTATTTTTTCCCATAGTAAAGTTCCAAACGAATTTTCAATCGATAAGGATCTAATATAAACAAATTCCCCTTCAAATCGTATAAAGATATTAATAAGGTTGAACAGGTAAATGAACCCTTAAGAAAGGCTTACACTATTTTAACATTATAAAAGAACAATATTACGAATTTGAATAAACAACTACAGAAAATAATAAAAGACATTAACGATATTATTAATATTAATGGTCTTACCCCAAATTTACTGGTATATAGAACGTAATTATGACTAAAGATTAAGTAGTCACTATCCTTAAAAGTTTAATAGTAAGTTCTGATATAAAACAAAATTCTAAAAAAGAATAAGGAAGGAATCCACACGCTACTAAATTAACAATGACTTGAAAATCAGAAACAGATTATCGACAAAAAAATTATTATCCTCACCTTTTTAAAGTAAAGTTCTTATATATGAAAATTCGGGTAAATGAGAAAAACCTTACAAAATATGAAATATTGCTAACCGAAATATTGTTGCTGAAATCTTCAAAGGTATCATTATGTTCCGCATTACGCAGGTCAAACCATACAGAAAAAACTTCAAATCCGATAAAATTTTCAAACCTAATGAATTAATTAACACAAAACTCCTAAATCTATCATTAGCAGGGCAATAAAACGAAAATTATGTGGAAAACTACCTAAAAGAAGGATATATATTCTTGATGGGGATTAAGAAAATGACCAATCTATTGTTCAGGCATGCATAACGGTTTTCGTGCTGTAAAATAAGAAGTTTTGTAATAGATTAACCCTCAAATTATATGTTAAAGATGTTATTAATATACTAGGTAATACTTTTAAACCAACAATAGAGTTGAAATCAATAAACTCCTTACTCATGGAGTATATTAACTAATAATATTAATACAATTACAATGACAAAACGTGAATTTTTTTGAATAAAAAGTAATCTACGAGATTAAAGATAAACCCATGAATTGGTAGTACGAAAAGTCAAAGCTAATCGTTTAAAAATACGGTAATAAAGGCAAATACTGAATCTTTATTTCATCGCTTATAATCCAGAAGATTAACCAAATTTTAATAGTCGTAATTACTATAAGTTTAACTATTGAGATAAATGGTGAGTTTAAATTTAACAATTGTAAATTTACGTAAACTTATACGCAATCCTCTAAGAATTTTGAATTAATTATACCACTCAAGTTACTAAAATGCCTCAAAGATAGATTTCTTATTGACAAGCTAATACAATATATTCAACCTTTTTACAGATTATCTGAAATAGAGATAGGATAATTAATAGCGTATTAAACAAACTTTAAGAATAAACTTGGAATAAGAACATTGAAATTTCACAGATGTTCTTCAATGAAGAACGATAAAAACTTTGTTATCGTTAACATGTTAACTAATAATGCATGTTTCTCTAATAAAATATGATTTATAGTGGCTGAACAACGAACTATCGAAAAGTCAGGCCTCGGAAAATGTAAACCAATTAAAACGTTGGTTAAAATTATATAACTAAATTTTAATTGATCTTTGTTTATATTTATAATATTTTGATGCCTTTCATTTTTAATTTTCCTTCAGTTGAAAAAAATAAGTTGCGAGCTTAACAATAATCGACAAAATGAACGAGGAAAAACTGCAACGAAAGTTGAAACAAAAGGTTCGAGCGTCTTATATAGCAACTTTATATTAACCGAAGCCATTGTACAAACTATTGAAGGAGATATAGGTTCATGAAGCGCGATAGAAGAAGTTGATTGCGTTGAAAAATGTATCAAATAGCCAATGAACAACTCGGCTTAAAATATTAATATAGTACTAGTGAATTTATTAATATGTAAAGGAATTACTTTTACAGACAGCATGTTTACAAATGACACCGACCTTAGTTCGCAAATCGAATTTATTATAATACTTGTTAACAAAGATAAGTTTAATGGGTAGTTTACAATTACCGAAAACCTTATATACTCCATATTAGTGAATTATAAACGTGTAATACGAAACGTATTTATATCGGAAGTTTATTATATCGTAGTAAGTTTTAACATTGTTATGGTAATCGAAGTCACGTTGAGGATTATTACCAAATATTTGAGATTCCCTCCAATAATTATAATAGTCTTTACTAACTCTCAAAGCCTTTACAAGTGTTTTTGAAGCACCGCACAACTTATGAAGAATGTTAAATAATAAATGTAATTGTTGGAACTGTTGTAACAGTAGTTAATTGCAGTGCAGTCAGTCAACTATACTGTCAAGTAAGTTCATTGTAATAACTGCAAGATAACTGCACTGTTTGTATGTTAACTGTATTAACTGTAAGTCAAGTACAGTATATGCATACTTCAGATTAGGGTATGGGCCAAGTAATTAGCTATACAAATTCGTATGCACACCGGCTAGCGGTCTACCAAACTTACAATAATACAACCACCACTTGAATATGTAATACTACTGTTACTTCAGCTACAATTCGAATAGACAAATTGTAAAGTTTAAAAGCCTATCAATAGGCAAGGACTATCAACACTGATCAGTGTTTATTAGGTTAATCACAGATTGGCTAAGAAGAAAAAGAAGCTACTTTCCGGTTACGTTTTGTATAATTGCAGGGTAAAGGAAAAAATTTTTCGAAAGGCTTTTATTAATTGTGTCAGTCTTTACAGCAATAAGTAAAGAAAATATTTGGGTTGCATCAGTTTTTATGGCAGTGTAAAGGTGGCAATGGTATCGCCATTTGACAAAATACTAAAGAATCTTCATTGAATTATTTTAAAAAACGGTTGGATTAACCGTCAAAGTCTCATATAGTTAATAAAGCTATTAATGAGTTACTAAGCAATTTAAAGTTGGTAAACGGCTGAATCTATACTACTATCATTACGGTTATTTTTATTTCAAATCGCAAATCGCTCTGTACAAGATGTTTCTCACAATAACCACCGAAAATAGCAATGAACAACCCCTAATCTGACCCTTCACACCAATTTTTCACTTGAAACTACTCTCTTCCCCCTAAAATCATAAGGATGATAATCGGATACTTCAAGAAATATATCAAGATCATTACTTTGAGCTAAAATACTAAAAATCTCCAAGTCTTGCTAAGAGAGTTATTTTATGGGACTATATATTTAAGACAATTCCCTTTGCTTAAACCGTTGAGTTCCATCACTTAAAGAACTAAGTTCTATCTGAATTAACGTTAAACTTCTAGTTGAAAGGTTAAAATAAACGATCAGGAACAAATGAAGGAAATTTAGGCCTTCGTAACTCATTTTTACAAGTATTATAATTAAGACGTATTAGGAGGAGATGTTGACAAAAACTTAACTAAAGATTAATTGACCAACTTTGTTAGCTATTACATATTCGATCAAAACGGTGGCGAAGACCTTGATCGTAACGCTCGTGTTTTTCAAAACTTTGGCAAGTTTTTTAGCGATTGAATTATTGACATATGGAAGAAGATTTAGAAAGTGATCAAATCTAAATTGAAGGTAAACGTTTATCGACGAGGAATCTACGGGCAAGACAAGACTTCAATCAGATTTTCAAAGATCTTTTTTGAATTAACATAATTTGAGAAGTATCTTTATGACTTTAAACCTAAACATCTTTAACCTTGAGACCTACGACGAAAATAAAAGGGTATTAACAATTACCGGCGACTTTACACACGTTCTAGGGGACTATTAGCCCCTAATTTTTAGTTTAGTCAAGCTTTCAACCCCGTTGGTACTAATTATTCATACGTCGATGATAAGGAACCTTTTGATTTGCTTGTCAATTTAGTCCAAGCTCGTGATAACGCGGAGTATGCGTTTAGGAGGTGGGGGGGGTAGAGCACATGAAGTAGCAGCTGCCAACGCGTTAAGAGGAATTAACGTTGGCATTATTTAGCAGTTAATTGAGAAAAATCTTTAAGTTCCTTAAAGCTTCCATTAAGATCGTCAAGTTCCTTGAGCCCTTGAAGCTTTTACATGAGATTGCTAAATTCCTTAAGGTGAAGCTTTCTATAGCAGGTATATCTATACGCATAGGTTTATGACAGGTTTTATTATAGACATTTATCCTTGAGGCTAAGGAGTTGGAAATTACCACTATTATTGTGATTTTCACTGCCTAAAGCTTAAGTAGGTTGTAAAAAATATTATCGACTATTGGGATAACTACCGTGACCTTTACAATGAACTAATCAAAATGTTTAATATTAATTATAATCTTCTTACGGACTTCTCTAAAATCTGTAATAACGTAAATATGTATACTAGTAAACCTTATAATCTGTTTAATATGAATATGATACCATTTTTAAATATTTTAAATTGAATATGGGTTAAATCTTTTGGTGTTCACTTACTGTTTCCAGAAATCCCTACGAATTACCATAAGTATTACTACCTTACTTTCCTAATGAAGGTGAAACTTTTCCATAGAATTTAGGATAATATTGAAAGTTATTTCAAATACGACGTTTACACTGCGTAATTTCATTCGAATTGTGCCAAACGAGATTGATGACGATGATGGCTAAAAAGAAAGAGAAAATACTAATTGATGTATTTAACTAAGTGTTTAACATGTTCATATTGTGTTAATAAACGATTAAGATAGTATACTTTGGCAAAGTTATACTTAGCAAACAGGTACAAGTAGTTGTTATAGGCATGAACGAGTTTCAATACGTTTTTCAGCGTTTAGATATTGTTTGTAAAGGTTTCTTTAGTTAGTTGCGGTTTTCTTTTGCGACTATTATAGCACGTACGCCAAACTCAATAAATAAATACCTGAAAGCTAGTAACTTCCGCAATACAAACTGAGACGACGAAAACCTTGCAATTATGTATTAATTAACCGTAAGTACGAAAGGTCTATCATTTAAAATCTGGCTTAAAGCCTTTAAACTAAGAGGTATATTGGCGATAGCAACGTGAGAAGGATTCAAGCGGATTTTTTCATCCAGTACATCATTTTCGTAATAGTGGTAAAAATATTGGATTTGTGGCAAGTCCGGTTGTTGATTAACTCATTACCCTGTAGCTAAACGCTATAAATAACAAATGATATATTATACCCAATACCTTACTATTTTTAGGCAACATTACTTACATTACGTCGTAGATTACAAATATAAAAAAACTCTTAACGGTAATTATAAGTTAAAGTAAATCACGTTATATAAACATATTTCTCCTGAAGTAGCCCAATAATAACCGATTACACCTTTTTATACCTTTTAACTGGTAAAGACTCCTATATTTTTTATAAAGATCAAATACTTAACCCCTTAAGCAGCTTTAACCTTCACGATAGCTATGTAGGCTACACTTTTTAAGGTATTATATTAGATATAAGGGTATAAGGCACTTCATAGAAGACTATTAGTAATATCAGGTACTGCGATGGGAAAGATTTTTTACTACTAAAATTAATAGATAAAGTACCAATAAAGCTAAAGTTGGCTTCATCTTGGGTAAAGAACTATTATTATTGGGATCGAAGATAATATAAATAGTTATTATATCGATTGTTGGAATAGCACTACATGCAGTGCAGTAGGTTAACTTTACTTACAGTAAAGTTGACTATACTAACTTCAGGTTGAATGCATTGTTTATATGGACTTACTGCATTGAGTATAAGTCGAGTACATTATACCACACTACTCTCTAGGGCAAGGGCCAAGCAATTGGCTATACAAATTACTGTGAAGACCGGCTAGCGGTTTGCAAAACCTAAAACAATACATCCATCACTTGACTACGCAATACTACTGTTACTTCACCTAATCGACTCGATAATGTTAAAACATCTAAATCCCTACCAACATCAATTAGTGCTTATTATATTAAGCACAGATAATCTAAGTAGAAGAAAAAACTACTTTCCGGTTACGCTTTTTAAAAGACCAAGGTAGAGAAAAAAGTTTTGCGAAAGGCCTTTATTGCTGCGCCGGTTTTTATGGCAATAAGTAGAGAAAACTTTTAAGTTGCGCCGGATTTTACGGCAATTTAAAAGTAACGAAGGTATAGATATCGAAAATACCAAAAAATCTTTCCCAGATATTTTTGAAAAACTTTAAAATTGATTGTAAAGAGTTTTAAAATATGGCTGGTTGGCAAACGGCTAAGTTAGTACTATTGAGAGTGCTACTACTACAAGAAAACCGACCAAGTTTCACGGTCAAAACAATAAATAACCTTTAACTTATACTAATAACGACCTTAAACCTTACCATTTACACTAAACCTCTACCCCTACTTCACTTTTTTCACTTCTCCTACGTCAATTTAATCGTTAGTACCGCTACTTCAATCTAAAACACGAAGATAGGCTAAAAAGGTTACACCGCGCGACCCAACGATAAGTAGTTAAGTTCTCACGCGACTTTATGACAAAATACCAAGTTCTCGCACCCAAAGATCATTAAGTAACTCGCCCTACACGTTCTATACAAGCTAAAACGTCAAGATAGCTACCGCAAGTGCTCACTTTCAGGCTATTACCGACCACGCCTGGAAATAAGCAATTAAAAACCTCAGAATAATCTTCGTTAACCATTACAACTAATAACTCTGGATCACAGATATTAATAAGACTTTAACTAAATCATACCTTACCAATTACGTTAGCTAATAAATTCTCGCCACTGATCTTGGCAAAGATGACAGTTATAACACTCGCGTTTTACAAGCCTTTCGTAAGTTTTTGAACCATTGGACTCCTGATATGTAAAAGAAAATCAAGCGTACCATTAAGGCCAAGTTAAAGAAAGAGGTAACTCTACGTAGAATTTATTTCCCAGAAAAAAACGCCACTGGGTTTGGCTGAAACCTTTTTTTAATATAGCTTAATGAAAAAATCCTCTTTAAAACCCTAATTCCTAAGATCTTTTAAGAAAAAGAAAAGGCGTTAAAAAACTCCAACGTCCTTACATACGATCCAAGGGACCTCCCCTTTATCCACAACTAAGTTAAGCTCCTTCATGCGTTAACTATGAGGAATCTGTTAATCTACTCGGTAGCCCAACACCACCAGGCGACAGCGCGAAGTACCTTTTTAATAACAGTAAAGTATATAAAGCAACGGCTGCCCACGCGGCCAAAAGAATTAATGTCGACGCTTTACACCAATTAATTAAATAAAATTGTTAAGTCTTTCAAAACTTTTAGTTCCCCCTTACCACTTAAAACTTTAATTAAAACCGTTAAGTTCTCTAACAGCCTTTCTATGGTAGGTTTGTCTACATGAGGAAGCCTACTATAAGTCCTACTATACAACTTTACTCCACGGGCTGAGTGATTGGTAATTACCCTGAATACCGTATCTAGAAAGCCCTAAGACTTAAATTACCAGGAAATACTAAAAAAAATTGGAATAAATATCGAAACTTGCCCCCAAAACCTATCAGAATATTTAAAATTAATTACAAACTCCTTACGAACTTCGCTAAGATTTGGAACAACGCAAAAAAGTATAATGGAAAGCCTTAAAACCTCTTCGACACTAAAATAATGCCCTTTTTAAATATCTATAAGTAAATGGAGCTTCCTTCTTTTAGTTTTCACTTACTGTTCCCCGGAATCCTTATAAGGCACGCCAAGGAATACTATCTAACCTTCCTAATTTGAGTAACTACATTTGGAGAAATCTTTAACGGTATGAAGTGCTATTTCGAATACAACGTCCATCTTATGTAGTATTATATAAATTGTGCTACCACGAGTTGGGTAACAATAATAGTTAAGAAAAAAGAGGAAAAAATACCAATGGATGTGTTTCACCAGAAAATTGAAAAATTGATATTGTGTTAAAAATAATAGAGAAAGCCTACGTTAGCGAAGCTACACTTTATAATCAGGTATAGATAGCAATTATGGGCGTTAAAGAGTTCTAATACACCCTATTATACCCAGATTCCACCTACGAAGGCTTTTTTAGCTAGTTATGCTTCTCGTTTGTAACCGTAAAAATACGTACGTAAAACTTACTGGGTATATACCCCCAAACTGGAAACTTCCCTAACATGGAAAAAAAAATTACAATAGTTAATTACATTGACCAAAAGTACAGCTATAGGTGCCTTTAACGCCTAATAGCTTCAGACTAGAGACAATAACAGCTACGCTAAAGTTAACATGGCTAAAACCTAAGCAGTTCTACTAACCTTAAAAACTATCGTCGTAATAGTGGCAAGAGATATTTGATTTGTAGCAAATATGGCTATTGATTAACTCGTCACTCCTCCGCCGAACATATTAATATAAAGATAGTATACTACATCCAGTATCTTACTACTTCTAAACAAAATTACTTAAATCAAAACTTAGATTTTAAATGAAACGAGCTAATTAACGACGATAATACCTTTAAAAAAATATTAAGTGGTGTAAAGATACTATTCCTAAAGCGGCACAATAACTATCTAACCACGCCTTTCTATACCGTTTAAGTGGTAAAGATCCGTAACTCTGCCCTAATTAAGCCTCTGACCACTTAAACACCTTTAACTTCTCTCGATCGTTACGCAAATCATACGTTTTAGGGTATTATTCCATATATAAGGGTAGCATGATATTTAACAGGAAGCTATTCGTAATAAGTAACATTGCGAAGGGATAGTACTATAGCTACGGGGATTAATCGTCAAAATGCTTATAAGGTTAAAGTTAGCTTCGAACAGGGCGCTCAACTATTGTTACTAAGAATAATGGTAATTTAAACTGTTGTAAAAGCGATTATGGTCCATATCCTCAAGTCTCCTACCCTTTTTCTCTTTTAATTATAAGATATAAAAACCTTGACGTTTACATCGATATTAACGTAGACGAGCTAGTTAAGAACGGCCAAAGGTTCCCCCTTACCTTTAAGTAGAAGAATTTGTGGTTTTACCATCAAGGCCTAGAAATAATAGTTTTAAACCTAACAAAACCAGAGATATATTAACCATATTAACGCTTTAACCACCTAACTATGAATAGGCTATATAAAATCTTAAAGTCCGCAGGACAAAAAAATATAAAATACTTTATGTTAAAAGATATCAAGAATCTCTGTTATCATTTCCAAACACATGCTTTAGCCCCCTGGAGATTTAAGTTTATATTTCAAAACGATAACGACCTTAAATGCAGTATCTTTATTAACATATTTTACTTTGAGAATCAGCCTATTTTTTACGTTGTTAACTCCGCAACCTCTTTTTACGGAGCCAAGTTTTCAAAATCCCTTTCGGTAAATAATATGTGGAAAACGTCAAGGATGCTATAGATTAATACGTACCTAGGTTCACTTAACGTCGTTGATTACGATACTAAGAACAACTTTACGGCGGAGAAATTTTAGGGAAATGTCAAGATAATGGGTATTCAGTGCAAATAAGTACCTGTAAAAACCTAATAATACATTGGGGAAATTAAGAAGGTACACACCCTACTTCGTCGAATGTACAATATCTTTACGTTGGAAATTGAAAGCTTTACAGATTCGAAGGCACGCTTATAAATAGAAGTAAAAGGCTTCAGCTATACTATGAGCTCTAACGGCCTAATACTAACTCTACTGGTCTTGAGAGCATACACACGCCTAACTAGTGAGTCTCCGCTATTAACAAGTACCAAAAAATATGTTATGGTCAACGGAAAATCTCTAAAGGAATTTCGAAATGAATCAGCACGCTACTATATCAATAATACCCTTAATAGCAAAAACGAACCGATAACAATCGACGTAATTGCGTTACTGTTGCAAAATGAAGTCCTCATATAGTGAAAGCCGGGAAAGTAAAAGGGTCCATATAAAATCTTAAGTATCGCAAACTCTAAAATTGTTATTAAAACTTTTAACAGTCCTATAATATTCCGTACAACTCATGTTAAGCCTTATACTAGGGCTATTAACGATAAAAACCCTTCAGTTAAGCGACCGAATTCATACAAGCCTCCTCCACCCGTTATCGATAAGCCGATGAAACGCCGCCGGTACGAACAATCCCTGAATAATAGGGGCGTTAAAGAAAACAAATATATATCGAACCGAATTTACAATACTACTTAAATAAACAGAAAAGAGAAGAATAACAAAGACTGAATACTAAAGCTCCAAATACAAAGGATTATTAAGACCTCTAACAAACCTTGAAAAAATGCGACAAGGTCGAAATGAACGGCTTATTAACTCAAAGGGTTATACAATTTATACCGAAAAATGATTTTAACCTCCAAAACACAAATATCACGATTCTTAAGTGGAGGATTAGCTACGAAACTAAATGTAAAACCACGGGGCGGCCGTACGAAAAGTTATGTTTAATCGCTTAAGGATACGATAATAAAGGCAGAAACTAGATCCATACGCAGTCGCCAACGATTTAAAAGATTAGCTAACACCTGTTAATCTCTCTAGTAATAGGTTACTGGCTAAAACTAAAGGAAAATTTACGATTCCGTAATATAACACAAGCCTACACGTAATTAATAACGGATCTACAACAGATCAAACTACGAGAATTCCCGTAAAAATTACGTGTTATTTACCCTGAAAAACGGTAATACAATATATTAAGCTACTATACTGGTTAGGTAAGGTAAGCATTCATTAATTCCTAACCTACCAATTACACTATAAATTACGGCTAGCCATAAAGTCTTTAACATAGGACCTGTATTTGCTGATAACGTAAGAAAAGGACCTTATATTAGTGGATATACAAACAAACGATACTATTTTCGTTACAACGGTTAACTTTATAATACTTGAACAATAAGCGATCGAAAACTCCAAATTCTGGAATTACAAGCCGGTTACAACGTTAGCGGAAAGTAGTCAAATTAACTTTAACGGGTCGTCAATCCGTATGCTTAGTATTAATACCGGCTCTAGCTTTGGAAAAAAAAGCTAAGGTACTATTTTAACCACGATTAACAAGACTAATACGGCCAAAACCCAACGATACTTTAACTTAAATTCTCATAATAGCTATATTACCTCTCTATACTAACTGGAGGCATCGTACGACTTATCCATTGCGACAAAAGTACAAAAGCCAACGGATAAAGACCTTAAACAGCTGAATAAGAATCTCGAATGGAAAATACGGAATTGGGACCGAAGAATTAATATAATTTCAATCGACCTGTCAAAGGCTAAACTAATAATTTTTACAGATAGATTTTTTACAAAAATCACCAACCTATCTTTAGAAATCGGCTTTCTAATAAACCTCGTGAGCGAAGACAAGCGGAAAACCCAATTTGATATTATCGGAAATCTAATTCACTAGACCTCTGTCAAGTATAAGAGGATCATACGAAGAGTGCTAGCTTCGGAAGTCTATGGTATAATAGCAGGTTTTAACGTAAGTATAGCAGTGTGGGAACCCCTTAACCTTATTACCAGGCAACTAAAGATTATTTCTATCCCTGTGGTAATTTGTACCAACTCGAAAAGCTAATTCGAATGCCTTTTGAAACTAGGATCCACTAGTGAAAAACGCTTAATAATCAACATAATAACACTTCGTAAAGCCTACTAAAAGAGGGAAATTAAGAAGTTCTGATACATAGACGGCAAAGACAATCATACGAATACCATAACGAAGACAACGTAAAATAAGGCCCTGGAAATGTTTGTAAATAATAATAGGCTAACTGTACGTATCGATAGTTATATTAATAGGCTACTTAGCAAATCTAAATCATGTACCGGCAACCAGGGATATACTAACAGACTGAAAACCTGATAAGGCATTTACGATATAGATCTAATTAATAAGCATGGCTAAATTAAAGTTTTACAAAAGCCTATAGCGAAGAAACTTTTTGTAGAAGTGGATAAACTTAAACCTTGGAGCCGTAGGAAAATTAATAGCAAATGGAGTCAATTTGCATACAATTGGGTACAATTCGATGTAAATGTTGATTAGAATTGACAGGAGTTGACAAGTTAACAAGGTTGCCGTTTAGCGCTAACCGAAAAAGATTAATCATCCATACTAGCGTGCAGGAACAAACTAAAAAGCCGTCAGTATTGGAATAGTAATACATGCAGTACAGTAGGTCAACTTTACTTGTAGTAAAGTTGACTATACTGACTGCAAATTAAGTTTATTATTTGTGTAGACTTACTGCATTAGGTGTAAATCGAGTGCAGTATACCGCACTTCACTCTAGGGCACATGCCAAGCAATTGGCCATGAAAATTACTATACAAACCGGCTAGCAGTCTACCAAACCTAAAATAATACATCCACCACTTGACTACACAATACTACTGTTACTTCGACCAATCGAATCGACAACGTTGCAACGTTTAAAGCCCTACCAATGAAATTGAGTTCATTATCCTTAATTTATTTACCATGTTTCTCTTTTAGTTAAAAGATATAAAAATCCTTAGCATCAATTTCGAAGTTAACGTTGATAAAAAGGTTAAGAGAAACCGGAGGTTCCTTTTCGTCTCCAAGTTGTAACACCTCTAGTTCTATTTTTTAGGGCTAGAAGTAATAGTAATAAAATGGATAAAGCCAAAGATACGTTAATTTTAATGACGATATAATTACCTAGTTGAGGACAAATTGTATAAAGTCCTTGAGTTCGTAAAGTATAAATATATGAAGTAATTTATTCTGAAGATTATTAAAAACCTCAGTCATTAATCCTCAATATACGCCTAAGTACTATGAAAGTTTAAGTTTACATTGAAAAATAATAAGGACTTTAATTGTAAGATTTTTTCCAAGGTCGTTGACTTGTACAACAGGTTTATCTTTATATCGTAGACGTGGTAACCTTCTTTTATGGAGTCAAATTCTTTAAGTTGATGTTAGTAAAAGATACTTGGAAAACATTGAAGATATTGTAAATTAACAAGTACTTGGAGCTATTAGAAATCGCTGTTTACAATAACTATATTAACTTTATTGTGGTCGAGTTTGAAATTAACGTTAGGATAATGGGGATTTAATGTAAATAAGTACTTATTAAGGTATACTAGAGTATTGAAATGTCGAAAGGATATACAAACTACTCTATAGGACTTATAACATTCATTTATTGGATATTAGAAGTTTTATAAATGAGTAGGTATATCTTGAAATAGAGGTGAATGGCTTAAATGATGTTATGGATATGATGGTTTATTATTAACGCTGTTGCTTTTTTTGGTATAATTTTGATTTATAAATGAATTTTTACTATGAGAAAGTACTTAAAAAAGGATTATGGCGTACGGTAAAGATTGAAAGGAATTTCGGAAGGAATCTGCTAGCCGTCAAGTCAATAACGCTTTTAATACCAAAAAAACGGGTTTACGACGATCGACGTGCTAGTTTTGCCGTTACAAACCGAAGTCCTTGTATGGCGAGAGCCAGGTAAATGTGATAGCTTATTTAAGATCTTAAGTATCGCTAATTCTAAAGTAGTTGTTGAAACTGTTAACGGTTTTGTAGCGTTTCATAGAACTTAGGTTAAACCCTATATTAAGGCAATTAACAATGACGATAATAACAAATGTTTCTAAGTTAACGAATTGGTCAACATAATCCTTCTCCTTTCGAAATTAAAAATTCAATAAAACGTTGACAACGCGACCAATGACGAAAAAGAAAAAAATATTGACGATAGGTAATATATACCAGGCTATGTTTATAATATTAATTAAGTTAAGGAAGGAAAAAAAGAATGATTAAAAATAGCCATTGAGATTCACGTATGAAGTATTATGAAAACTTTAGGTAGTTCGTTTAAATAGAATGATAGAGTTAAGATTAATGAATTTCTTACTCGAAGTGTCGTATAATTTGTACTGAAACGCGAATTTAACCTCTTCAACCCAAATATTATGATTTTTTAGTGAATGATGTTTTATAACATTAAAAGTAGGATTACGGGCAAATGGTATGAAAAATTCCGTTTCATCGTTTAAATATACGGTTATAAAGGTAAAAATTAGATCCTTACGTAAGCAATAACAATGCAAATGATCAACTAACGCTTACTGGTTAAATTAGTATTGAATTTACTCGCCAGAACTAATATAAAGTCTTTTTTTACAAGTTACGATATTATTTCAACGTACATGTAATTGGCAACTAGTTTATAAAGAATTTTCCTGCTGGAATGATTATAAAAACTCCGTACTAGGAGATTATTAAGAAAGGTTATGCGGTATGTTGAAACATTATACGGATTATCTAAAACAAGTATATCTTGGTTTATATCCTATTAATCGTAATTTAAGTTAAATTTAGTATGAAATCTTTAGTTTACGACCCGTATTTTTTGATTACGTAAAATGAAAAACTTCGATATAATAAATATGTAAAGTAACGATACCTTTTTCATTGAAACTGCTGGCGTTGTGATATTGGAATAACGTGCGATGAAAGACTTCGAATTCTAGAAATATAAGCCGGTTGCAACTTTGATAGAAGTTCAATACCTAGACTTTAATAGATTATCAATTCGTAAGCATAATATTAACAATGTCAATATTTACTTCAGTTTCTGTTCTAAGGGTTAAGGCGTTAACTTGGCTCAACCCGATAAAATTAACGCAGTAAAGGTTTAAAAGTATTTAGAATAATTCGTCTGTAATAATTATATCGCGACATTATATTAACTAAAGGTATTATACGATTTTTTCAGTTATGGTATAAACTTAAAACTCAATTAGTAGTAATGACAATCGATTAAATAAAAAGTTGTGTTGGAATAGCAGTCAAATGCAGTAAAGTTGATTGTATGTACTGCAAATTGACTGTAGTTTGTGGGACTGAATAGCAAGTGCAGTGCAGTAAGTGCCCACTTTAAAGTGGGGCACAGGCCAAAGCGTTTGGCCATACAAATTAGTGTGTAGACCGGCTAGCGGTCTGCCAAACTTAGAACTTAGATACTCCAATCAACAATATCAACGCAACACCAGTTACTTCGACTACAGTGATTCGAATTGACTACATTGCAACGATAAAAACCTACCAACAGGTTGAACTAATAAATAAAGAATTCAGATGATGGCATTAATATAGTTCAGATTTACATATCAAAAGTTAAATTAATAATATTCACATACGCTTCTTTCGTAAACAATATTAACTTATCGTGATAGATGAAATTTCTTATAATAACTGTTAATAATAATAAATTATAAGAAATTCAATTCTTAATTTGAGAAAGTTTCATTTATTGAACCTCGATTAAGTATACAAGTATTGCACGAAACGTATTAGTTATGAAAGTTTATGATATAATAACTGGTTTTAATGCAGATATAGCTATGTAGAAAACCTTCAATACCGTTACCAGGCAACTAAAAATTCTATTTATCACAGTTGTTATTCGTACCAATTCAAAAAGCTTATTTAAATATCTTTTAAAAATTAGTGATAATTAGCAAAAAATGCTCAATGATCGATGTGACTACGCTTCACAAAGCTTACAAAAGTAAAGAAATCGAAAAGTAAAAATGAATTAATGGTAAAGATTACCCGGTAGATGCCATGACGAAATTAGTACTAAACAAAGTCTAGGAAACGTTTGTAGATAGTAATAGACTAACTATAAGTATCGAGGGCTACGTAAAAAGGCTACCGGGTAAGGCTAGATTACGTGACGACGAATAGGCAGGGAAGCAAGGGTATCGTGGCAAACTGGAAGACTATCAGGGAGTTAAAGCCGGCGACTTGATTGATTAGCACGGTTAAATTAAAGGTACGTATAAATTGTGACGAAAGACTTGTATATGGAAGTTAATAAAGTTGAGATTTGGAATCGTAAGGCGAAGGGAGGTAATTGAAGTTAATTTGGATGCGGAATGCACAGTAATTTACAGGGGTTTGGCTGGCGGACCAGGCGGGATTTTAAAGACTACTATAAATAAGTGATTAGCCACACTAACGCGCATGCACAAAACAAAAAGTCGTCAATGTTGGAACTGTTGGAACAGTAGTTAATTGCAGTACAGTCAGTCAACTGTACAATCAAATAAGTTGACTGTACTAACTGCAACTTAAATATACTGTTTGTGGGTTGACTATATTGACTGTAAGTCAATTAAAGTATGTGCCTACTTGAGACTAGGGTACGGGCCAAGCAATTGGCCATTCAAATTAGTATGCAGACCGGCTAGCGGTCTGCCAAACCTAGAACAATACATCTACCACTTGACCACGCAATACTACTGTTCCTTCGACCGCGATTCGAGTCGACAACGTTGCAACGTCTAAAGGCCTATCAACAGGCAAGACCTGTCAATAGTAATAGCTTTTGAGGAAGCATACGAAACCTAGAAGATTAACGAATTCAGGTAAATTAACGGCAAAGATAACTCCACCGACGTTTTAACCAAAGCCACGTCTAACAGCGCTTTTAAAAGGTTTGTAAACAGTAACAGACTAGCCATACAAATTAAAGGCTATGTAGGCCGACCGGCACGTAATGTAGAGAAACAGCGATACCCTAACCAACTCGAGAAATACCACGGTAATATGTTAAAAAAGCGTACCCAAACCTATTAGCAAAAGGTACGCAGTTGGTAACGCGAAAGTCTATGACAAAATACTTGTATACAGAAATCAGGGAAATTAAAACCTGAAACAATGGGGCGAAGGATTGTAATTGATGTTAATTCGGGTGCGAAATAGATTGGAATTAACAGGGGTCTGCCGGACGGAAACAGGAGGAACTTCAACGATTACCACAAATTAATAATTAGCCACGCCGGCGCGCACGTACAAAAACAAAAAGTCGTTAGTATTGAAACAGCAGTCAATTGCAGTACAGCCAAGTCAACTTCACTAAACTGTAAGTTGATAATACTAACTGCAAATTGACTATATTGACTACAAGTCAAGTACAAGGAGCCAGACCAGGGCTGCAGTTCACACGCCCACGGGTCTCTGAACTGTGGGGCACCCTAAGGTCTTGATTGGGTGGATGGCGCAGGGTCCGGTAGGCCCGCATGTGCCTCAATGGAGCCT
>JASMMZ010000011.1:4726164-4861637 GCA_038502455.1 Anisogramma anomala | reverse complement strand
CCCTGCCGGTATCTACAGGACTATTTCGTAGCAGCGAGTGCGCCTCTAGTAGCGGGCACTGCCCGCTGATAGTAAATTACAAACAAAAAAATTACAAAAAAAAGTACGAGGAGTGCTTCATTTAGACAAGTGCACGAGCCAAGCAGTAGCCCATACAAATTAATATGCAGACCAGCTAACGGTCTGCCTAACTTAGAAGAAACACATCACCACTTTCAATGCAATACCAGTTACTTCGACCAAAGATTCGAATCGACTACGTTGCAACGAGAGAGACCTACCAACAATTTGCCTATATTACGTAAATAGGTAAACAAGTTGTTTTGTTGGTAGAACTTCAGCTGTAGCTACGATGTCAATTTAATTTCTCGTAGTTAAGGTAATCATGGTATAGCATCAATTCAAAGGTATCGTGTGTTATGTTGGAACAGCAGTCAATTGCAGTATAGCCAAATCAACTCTACTGACTGCAAGTTGACTATATTGACTGCAAGTCAAGTGCACAATTCAATGTGGGACACGGGCCAAGCAGTTGCCCATATGAATGAGTGTGCAGACCGGCTAGTGGTCTGCCAAACTTAGAAGTACCACATCACCACCTTCAATGCAATACACTAGTTACTTCGACCACGATTCGAATCGACTACGTTGTAACAATAAAGACCTACTGTTGGGAGGGCTTTAGACGTTGCAACGTTGTCGATTCGATTGGTCGAAGTAACAGTAGTATTACATGGTCAAGTGGTGGATATATTGTTCTAGGTTTGGCAGACGGCTAGCCGCTCTGCACAGTAATTCGTATGGCCAATTACTTGGCCCGTGCCCTGGTGCAAAGTGGGCGATTACTGTACTTGAACTGACAGTAGACCCACAAAATAGTACACTTAACTTGCAATTAACATAGTTAACTTTACTGTAAGTAAAGTTGACCTACTGCATTGCAATTACTACTATTTCAATACTGGCGACTTTTTGCTTTGTATGCGTATGTTAATGTGGTCGATCAATCGTTTCCGGTTACCACTAAATTGCTTTTTTGTTAACCAATCAAGCCCTTGCTAATTTCACAGCTAGATTAACCCTAATGATACTACGGTTCGGAATTTAACTTTATTAATTCCCACAAACAAGTCTTTCGTTACAAACTAATACAAACCTCCAACTTAATCGTTTTAATCAATTAAGTTACCGACTTTAATTCCCTACCATTTTTCTAATTTGCTAGGATACCATTATTTGCTGGCACGTAACTTAAATTTATCGAGTAACCTATTAACATAACCCTCGACAAATATAATCAACTTATTACTATCTATAAATTTTTAAGTCTTTATTTGACATTAAATTCGTTATAACAATAGTCGAGTTATGTTTGCTATCAATTTATTTGGATTTATTAATCTTTTTACCTTTGTAAGCTTTATAGAATGCCATTATATCGATATTTAACGTTTTTCACTAGTAGTCCCGAGTTTCGAAAAGTATTCTAACAGACTTTTCGAATCGACACAAATTACTACCGAATTAAGAAAATTCTTAAATTGCCTAGTAACAATATTGAAGGTTTTCTATATTGTTATACCTATATGGAAACCGGCTATTATGAAGAAAATCTTTAAAACTACTACGTTTCGAATAATTTTTTTACACTTAATGAAGGTTGAATAAATCGAATTTCCGGTAATATCAAAACTTGTCGTTTCGTAACCTATCTTTATTAACTATTGTCATTAAGAATCCAACCTATAATGATAAGTTCGTGTTATTTATAAAAACCGTTCGTTAAAATCATTCATTCTAAACAGGTTAACGATTTCAACCTTTGAAAGAAAGGAAAGTAATTATTGTTCATACTATGTTTATAGATTAACGATCCGTTCAAGTTGAAATATTAACTCTTCGCCAAATTTGTAACCGATTTACAATTCTAGAACTTTAAGTCATTAATCTATTGTTATTTCGATGTTATAAAACAAATAATTCCGACGAAGAAAATAGCGTTAATCTATATAACTATTAAAACGAAGTTTTAATTTTACGTACCAATAAATACAAGTTATAGGTCAAAGATTTCATGCTTAGCTTCGACTTAAAATACGATTGAAAAATAAGAAACCAATAAATACCTACTTCAACCAATTAAAAAAATAGCTTAATACATTGTATTGTTGGAACAGTAGTACTTGCAGTATAGTAGGTCAACTTTACTTACAGTAAAGTTGACTATACTAACTGCAAATTGAGTGTATTGTTTGTTTGTGCTTACTGCATTGTGTGTAAGTCGAGTATAGTACGCCACACTTTATACTAGAGCATGGGCCAAGCAATTGACCATAGAAATCACAGTGCAGACCGGCTAGCGGTCTGCCAAACTTAGAACAATACATCCACCATCTGACCACGCAATACTACTATTACTTTGACCAATCGAATCGATAACGTTGTAACATCTTAATCCCTACCAACACTGATTAGTGCTTATTAGGTTAAGCACAGATAAGCTAAGTAAAAGAAAAGACTACTTTCCAGTTACGCTCTACGGATACAACGGCGGCTAGGGTAAAGTAAAGATTCTTGAGAAGGGCCTCTAATAAAATTGGGCAAGTCGACAATGGCAGAAAAAAAGAGAAGACTTTTAGATTGCGCTAATCCACAATAGTAATCTAAAAGTCAACGACGGTATCGCTACTTAAAAACACCAAGAAATCATCACGAATCTTTTTTAAAGACGTTAAAATTCACTGTTAGAAGTCATAAAGATCAGCAAGTTGGTAAATGGTAAAGTTAGTACTACTACGAGTGCTATTACTATAAAAACCGACTAAGTCCTATGGCCAAAACAACAAATAATCTTCGAACTTTACCAATAACAAACGACCTTCGACCTTACCTTTTACACTAAATCTTTGCCTTTACTTCACTTTTTTCACTCTCCTTACGTCAATTCAATTATTAAAATCTCAATTTCAAGCAAAAACACTAAGAATTATCAAATCGCGTCAAAAAGGCTACATCGTGCGATTCAACGACAAGTCACCAAGTTCTCACGCGACTTCACGCCAAAATACCAAGTCCATACATCCAAAATCACTAAGTCCCTCGTTCTACACACCCTACGCACCCTACAAGTCCTATATAAGCAAAAACTTAAAAATTTCTACCACTAGCGTTCACTTTAAGGCCATTATCGACCCCTTTAGGAAAGAAGTAATTCAAGCCCTCGGAATTACCTTTACCAAGTATTACGATAAAGATCTTTGGGCGTAAAAAAATCGATAAAAACTTAACGGAAAGAAATATTACGAACTTCGTTGAATACTTCATCGTTAAGCATAATAATTGTCAAAACCCTAACCGCGCCTTCCACAAATACCGCGATTTCCATAACGAATAAACCATCGACATATGGAAAACAATTCAAAAAAGGGTTAAATTATGACTTAATTTGGAGATGAAAGAATGAGGTATTTACTTTTCAATACAAGGTATTATAAGGCTCGCATAATCTCCTTTCGACTTAGCTTTGTTTAAAGAATATCCTTAAAATCCACGCTATAAGAGAAAAGGTATTAAAGAACCTTAACGCCCCTATCTACGTTTTGAGAAACCGTTTATTTACTCTTAGCTAAGTTAAACCACTTTACGTGCTGGTGATAAAGAATCTATTAACCTGTTCGGAAGCCTAACACCTTTACTCGGAAGTATAGAGTGCGCTTTCATCGGCGACAGAGTATGTAAAGCAACAGCTGCCTACTCAGCTAAAGGAATTGACATCGGCGCTCTATACCAGTTAATTCAGCAGGATTGTCAAGCCTCTTAGAACCTTTAGGTCCATTTTTATCCCTAACACTTTAATCAGAATCGCTAAGCCTCCTAAAACTCTTTTTATAATAGGTTTGCCTATACGCGAAAGCCTATTATAGGTTCTGCTATAGGACTTTACCTCTCAGACCAAGCGACTGACAATTACCCCTAACAACGTGCCTTTAAATCTTCAAAACTTAAATTAGTAGGAAACACCAATAAAAACTGAGATAACTATTACAATCTGAATCTCAAACTTGTTAGAATGATTAATATCAATTATAAGCTCTTTACCAACTTCGCCAAGATATGAAACAATATAAAAAGAATAATAGGAAGCTTGATGACCTTTTCAACACGAAAATAATACCCTTTTTAAACATTTGTAACTAAATAGAGGTTCCTTCTTTAGGTTTTTATTTACTATTATCCAGAATTTCCACAAGGCACGTTAGGAACTACTTCCTAACATTTCTTACGTAAGTAACCACATTTAGGTAAATTTATAATAATATAAAGAGCTACTTCGAATACGACCTCCACCTTACATAATACCATACAGATTGAGCTATTACAAAGTGGGTAACAATAATAATTAAAAAGAAAAAGGACGAAACGCCGATAAATATGTTTAACCAGATGATTTATAAGTTAATACTATGTTAAAAAGTAATGGAAAAGGCTCACGTCAGCGAAGCCATACTTTGCGAACAGGTTTGTGTAGTAGTTACGGGTGTTAACGAGTTTCAATACACTTTATAACGCATAAATGCTACTTGCAAAGGCTTTTTTAGCTAGTTTCGTTCCTCGTTTGTTACTTTAATGACGTGTATACCAAATTCGTTTGGTATATACCATTAAGCGGGAAACCTCCCTGACATAGATAAAAAAAACCTTATGGTGGTTGATTACGTCGAACTTAAGTATGGCTATGAGCTTCTTTAACGCCTAAATTTTGGCTTATTAACTATATACTAGGGGTTGAAACTATATTGGCGTCAATAAAGCTAAGATTTAAATGGACCTATTAACTATAAACACTATCATCGTAATAATGGCATTAAATATTTGATTTATGGTAAGTTTAGCTATTAGTTAACTTAGTACTCATCCGCCGAGCAAAATATCAAAAAGTGAATATACTATATCTTGTACCTTACCACTTTTAAACATGATGACTTGAATTAAATCGTAAACTTCGAAGGTGATTAACTAGGTAAAGGTAATAATACCCCAAGTAAATCAAGTAATATAATGATACTACTTCTAAAGAGGTTTAGTAATTAGTCGACCATATCTTTTTATACTATTTAGGTGGTAAAAACCCTGACTTTTACCCTAACCAAGCCTTTAACCCCTTATACACCTTTAATTTTTGCAATCGTTATATGGACTACACGTTTTAGGGTATTATACTAGATATAGGGGAAATAAGGTACTTAACAGGAGGCTATTCTCAATATGTGGCACTATGGAGGTAAAATATTATAGTTACTAAGATTAATTATCACGATATTGGTAAGGCCAAGGTTAGCTTCATATTTGGCGAATAATTATCATTACAAGGGATAAAGGTAATTTCAACTGTTGTAAAAGTAATTCCTTTCATATCCTTAAGTCCCCTACCCCTTTCCTTCTTTACTTAGAAAACATAAAAACCCTCAGCGTTAACGTCAATGTTAACGTAAATGAGTTGGTTAAAAACGGCTAAAGGTTTCCCCTCGCCTTTAAGTGTGAGTACCTATGATTTTATTTATAAGAGCTTAAAGCAATAATGTTCAACCTGACGGAGCTATAGATACGTTAACTATACCGGCGCTTCAATTACCAAGCCGTTAACAGGCTAAACAAAGTCCTAAAGTTCGCAAGGTATAAAAATATGAAATATTTTACCCTAAAGGCTATTGAAAAGCTTTATTATCACTTCCAAATGCATGCCTAAACCTCTTGGAGATTGAGGTTTATACAAAAAATGAAAATAACTTTAAATACAAGGTTTTTATTAACATATTTCACTTAAATAATAAGCTTTTTTTCTACGTCGTTAATTTTATAACCTCTTTTTACGGAGCTAAGTTTTTAAAATCTTTTTCGATAAAGGATACGTGGGAAAAATTAAGGATATTATTGATCAACTCATACCTGAGCCTACCTAACATTGTTGTCCACGATACCAACATCAACTTTACGGCGGCGAATTTCTAAAAAGATGCCAAAAAAATAGGTATTCATTGTAAATAGGTGCCTATAAAGGCCTATTGGAGTATTGGAAAAGTTAAAAAGGACATACACCCTACTTTGTAGAACGTATAAATCCTTACGTTGGAAATTAAAAGCTTTACGAATCTGGGGGCACGCCTTTAAATAGCGGTAAATAGCCTAAATGATATTGTGGATTCTAATAGCCTAGTGCTAACGTTACTGGTCTTTAAAACATATACACGCCTAACTAGCGAATCTCCGCCATTAGTAAGTATTCAAAAGCCTATTAAGGCCTACGGCACAGCTTTAAGGGAACTTTGAAGGGAATCAGCAGACTGTTAGGTCAATAATACCTTCAATACTAAAAATGGTCCTATAAAAATCGACCTACTTTTTTTACTGTTACAAAGTAAAGTCCTCGTATAGTGGAATCCGGGGAAATAGTAAGGCCCGTACAATATCTTAAGTATTGTAAACTCTAAAGTAGTTATTAAAATTAGTAACGATTTTATATCTTTTCGAACTACTCAATTTGAGCCCCGCGTTAAATCTATTAACGATTAGAACCCTTAAACTAAGCAACCTAACCAATACGAACCTCCTTTACCCGTTATCGATAAGCCGATAAAACGCCGCTGCCGCGGACGACTCTTGAAAATAAGGAACGTTAAAAATGAGTAATATATACCGGTCAGTATCTTCAATGCTACTTAGATAAGTATGAAAGAAAAGGACGACAAAGACTTGGTAATAAAACTCCGAATATAAGGGATCATTAAAACCTTCGGAAAACCGTGTAACGAAAGACATAAAATCGAAATTAACGGCGTATTCACTCGTGGGTTTATATAATTTATACCGAAGGCCGATTTTAATCTTTAAATCCCGAATATCACGATTTTCAAGTCGAGGATTATTTACGAGGTTAAGGGTGAAACTACAGGGCTTCCGTACGAAATGTTACTTTTATTACTAAAGGATACGGCGATAAATATAAAAACTCAATATTCATGTAATCACCAGCGATTTAGAATTTTAATCAGCTCTTGATGGTTGCTTTAATAGCTAGTTTGCTAGCCAAAACTAAGGGTAAATTTACGCTTAATAGCCGTAATATAACGTAAGATTATACGTCGATGTTAACGAATTTATAGCGAGTTGTAGTGCTGAAATGTCTATATGAACTACGTGTCATTTACCTTTTAAAAACGGTAATACTATATATTAAGCCACTATATGGACTATCTAAAATAGGTGTCTATTGATTTTCAACGTACTAGTTGCACTTCAAATTACTACTAGATGTAAAGTCTCTAATATACGACCCGTATTTATTAATAACTTAAAAGATAGACTTCAGTTTGATAGGTATACAAATTAATGCTACCCTTTTCGTCGGAACGACTGGCTTTATGGTATCGGAATAGCAAGTGATTAAGGGCTCCAAGTTTTGGAATTGAAAGCCGGTAACGATGTCAGCGGAGGGAAATTAACTTGACTTTAACAGATTATCAATCCACATGCTTGGTATTAATACTAGCCTTAGTTTTCGCCAAAAGATCCAAGGCACTGATTTGTCCACGATTAACAAAAATAATGTGGCCAAGGCCCAACGGTACCTGAAACAGCATACTCGTAGCAGCTATATTACCATGTTATTCCAACCGGAGGCCTCTTGCAACCTTTTTATCGCAGTGTAAGCGTAAAATCTAACTAGTAACGACTTGAACCTACTCAATAAAAATATCGAATGATAGATGCTGAATCTGGACCGAGGGATTAATAAAGCCCTAATCGACTTATCGAAAGCCAAGTTTATAATCTTAACGGATAGGTCCTTTACAAATAACACCGACCTATCTTTATAAATCGACTTTCTAATAAACCTCGTTAACGAAAATAGGCGGTAATGCCAATTTAGTATCACCAGTAGCCTAATTTACTAAACCTTCGTTAAGTGTAAAAGAATTATACAAAGCGTACTAAATTCGGAATTCTACAGCATAATAGTAGGCTTCGACGTAAGTATAATATTATCAAAAACCCTTAAGCTTATTACTAGTCAGTTAAATATTCCTCCTATTCCAGCGGAAATCTATATCGACTCTAGGATCCTGTTCAAATAACTTTAGAAGTTAGGAACCAATAGTAGAAAACGCCTCATAATCAACGAAATAATATTCCATAAAGCCTACGAAAGGAGGGAAATTGAAAAGTTCCGATAAAAAAAGGGCAAAAATAATCTTGTTAATACCATAACGAAGGTATTGCCTAATAAGGCACTGGAAAGGTTATTGAACAGCAATAGGCTGATTGTACGCATTAAAAGTTACGTTAGTAGTCCGCTCGAAAAGCTCAAGTCACCTAGCGGCGGTTATAGATGTGCTGGAAAACTGAAAAACTATCAAGAAACTAACGATAGCGACTTATTTGACTGGCATGGCAGAAATGGAGGCTTACAAAGGCCTATAGCAGAAGAACTTTTTGTAAGAGTCGATAAAGGCGGACTTTGGTGCCATAGGGTAATTAATAACAACTGGGATTAATTTTTATATAATTGGGCACAATCCGCTATAATGGTTAATTGAAATGGAAGGGGTTTGGATAATAGATAAGGTTGCAGTTTAACGCTTACCTGAAAAGTTTGGTTAACTACACTAGCGTATATATACAAACTAAAAAGCCGTCAACATTGGAATAATAATACTTACAATACAATATGTTAACTTTACTTAAAGTAAAGTTGACTATACTGACTAC
Organism: Anisogramma anomala; assembly: GCA_038502455.1. Taxonomy (NCBI): domain Eukaryota; kingdom Fungi; phylum Ascomycota; class Sordariomycetes; order Diaporthales; family Gnomoniaceae; genus Anisogramma; species Anisogramma anomala. The sequence continues at coordinate 4,852,871 of JASMMZ010000011.1, read as the reverse complement.
AAGTTAAGCGTATCATTTGTATGGGCTTACTGTCTTAGTTTTAAGTCGAGTGTAGTTTGCCACACTTCACACTAAGGCACGAGCCAAACAATCGACTATATAAATTACAGTGCAGACTGGCTAGCGGTCTACCAAACTTAAAACAATATATCCACCATCTGATCACACAATACTACTGTTACTTCGACCAATCGAATCTATAACGTTGCAACTTCTAAAGCCATACCAATACATATAACAATTTCTAAAAGGTATTTATTATGGAGTTCTTATAATAATTCCAATAAAACAATCTTTTATGAATTAATTGTTAACTATAAAAAAGTTTAGGTAATATCACAACTATTAAAGGTAAACTTCTCATTAGTCTTAACGAAGAAACATATTTCTTCAAAAGATTACCAAACGTTGACTTATCTTCTAAACTGTTGGTGATTACGTAAGGATCCAGTTTTCATTTTTATTACTGAATCTTGAGGCAATTAAACGTGACTTTTCATACAGCCTCCCCGCAGTCTTACCTTTAACCTTGTATATAATCCTGGATTCAAAATCGTGGTATTTTAGTCTTAAAAGTTGAAGTCACGTTTGAATAAAAATTATGTGAATCCTCGAGTAAAGAGTCTATCAATCTCAACCCTATTGCTCCTTTTCAAAGTCCTTTTGAATGTCTTAATCATTTCTTATACCTGAAGCTTTACAGTAATATTGTTATTTTCTTTCACTTTCATACTAATCCAAGTCTTTTTGTAGATCCAGACTAATGCGTATTCCACATCCTCCATGTTTCTTCCTTTTACTAATCGACCTGATCATCGATGTTCCATAGGCTTATCAATCATAGGGAAAGGGGGGTTCTATTAGCTGATTATCTTAGCTTAAAGATCTTCATCATCATTAGTATCATCAGTCGCTGTAATATGTGGTTTAACTGTAAAGGGACTGAGACCGGAGCTGTCACTCAAGGTGGTCGGATTCTCTCTATAAACCTAGATGAAAAAAGAGGAGAAACCCTTATTAAGAAACTGCTATAAAGCTGTAGAAGAGAGAGTGACCCGGTTACGTGACGTGTGAAGGCATGATCCTATGCGGCTTCCGAGCGGCTTGAGAGCGATATAAGAACGTAATAATTACTAAGGCTAGATCCCTAGTAACTACTAGCTGAGCACTAGCTTATGATATTACTTTTCGCCCCCCCCCCCCCGCCCCCCCCGCATGGTGTAGTATAAAAGGGTAATAAGGTGATGGCGAACAAAGGGGGGGAGGGGGTGGTAGGAGCTAAATAACCTCTCCGGAGAGGTTTAGAACGTGATATTATCGCGTATAAGATTTTAAGCCGTCAAACGATTTGGCACCGTATAAAAGACACCGCTGTTGCCCTCTATTATAAATAGTTTCGTAAGATACCCTTTAAAATATGAAACTTTCATTTTGTAACTATCTTTTAATAGTTCAATAGTAGCTAGTTTTATATGTATGTAATGCATATTACCCCAGTTAAAGGCAAATTTTCCTCCACCTTTTGTTTAAATTTTTTATTATTTTTCTTCGTTGTCATCGTTCGTAGGTATTAATATAAACTCCCAATCAATTTCGTCCTTTAATAGGGTTACTGAAAACTTAAATATATTTATTTCAAAGTTGATTGATGTTTAGTAAAGATCGTATATTCTCCTACGTTACTGGCTATCGAAATATATTTTAACGAAACACGTAAGTAAACGTTTTTCGAATACGTTTACCGTATAAAGTACCATCGACAGAAGCTTCATCAAAAGACCAAGGGTAAGTTAAATTGATATAACCGTTTGAAAGTTACTAAAGAATGGCCAAATACCGGCGCACATTGTCTTTTTAGTTTCATTTTTGTTATAAGTTATGATTTTCATTTTTTATATAGGCCCCTTAACCTAATTTCTAATATAAACGAAGCAGTGAAAGAGTTATTCAAAGCTTACCTAGCGTTTTATACTAAAGACCGAGGTAAGTTGGTTATTCGTAAATCGTTCCTTAGGCGTCAACAAGCAGCTAAAAAGCTTGTAAACGTAGGTTGTTCTAACGAAGAAAGCTATGAAAGTTTAGCGTGTTATATAAAGGAAGGTTAATACTTTCTACGGGGCGGGCTTAATACACATTTCATATATTCGCTTTAGACGCCTACAGGTCAAGAAATTTCTAAATGAGGAACGTAATTTTGAAGTAGGTTAACATATGAAAAGGAAGCGTATTTATTACGGCTAATAAGCGGGAAATAAGCGTAATTAAGAGCTATTAAATAATTGATTTCAATATTCAAACTTATTCATGGTAAGTTAGGCTATACTAATGTTAAATTAAATAAGTTGGTGGAGATGAGAAAATAATTGTTAGGTAAAGACTTCGAAGACACAAAGTTTAAATATATATTAGAATAGATTTAATCGTGTTTTTATACAAGTTCGTTTGTACTCGGCACCGGTAAAACATCGGCTCCTACACTGCTCCGCAAAGTAAGGTGTTACAATCTACGCCCGCTTACGGAATAGGCGGAAAGTCCCGTCGTTATACTTAGCCGACCTTTAATATAATTCCAAAACATCGAAATCCGTGATGTTGAAAAAACTCGAAAACGACTTTTAAATCAGGTATATATAACCTATCCACTTAATTAATATTTATCTTTCTAGGGGGTCTTTACATCGTAGCCGGCTAATATAAGGTTTATTTTGAATTTGTTAAGTACATTTAACGTCATATTTCGGTTTCGTTTCATCGTCATTACCTATAATATCAACAACTTATATTGAAGAGTTACGGGCCCGTTTACTCGGAAACGGGTCTAAAACAGCTTGAATTAGTCAATCAACGTAAAACTTAAGATATTATTGAAAAATATTAAATTTAATAACGCGGAAATTAATGATAGGTATTATACAAAACTTATCGTCAATCTAATTTAAGTTTTTTGAAAACTTATTTAACTTGTTATTTCTTAAAAAAAACCCAGACGTCGTTATCGACCTGCGATCGTTTTACGGGGGAACTTTACTTATTAACTGTTTTTTCCATACGTTCTTACGTAACCATTATTACGGCTTATACAAATTTAGTAATATTGCGGATATATTAAAGGAAATACTTAGCCTTTTTGCGCGACTTCGTAACTAGGATAAATCAACATTATATGTGTTATATAAGGTTAATGTTGGAATAGTATTGCATGCAGTGCAGTAGGTCAACTTTACTGACAGTAAAGTTGACCGGAATGCAAGTGTATTGCTTTGTGTATAGACTTACCGCATTGGGCATAAGTTGAGTGCAGCACACTGCACTTTACTCTAGGGTGTGGGCCAAGCAGTTGGTCATACAAATTACAGTGCAGACCAGCTAGCGATCTGCCAAACCAAGAACAATACATTCACCATCTAACTACTGTAATACTACTGTTACTTCGACCAATCGAATCGACAACGTTGCAACGTCCAAGGTCTACCAACAGTTGATGTAATAGCCGTAAAGTTATGAGAAACGTGTTAATATCAATACAATTTGTGTTTTTATTATTTAACGCTATTTAATAACCGGATAATAAAATATTTTAATTCAGTTAAGTATGAACAATGATAAAAAGTAGGTATATTAAAAGTTTTTAAGTAACGCGTTTAGTTGTACCGTAAATTTTGAAGTAAAAATCGGTACTTAAGTATTGTTTTAACCCTATCAAGTCGTAACGCCGATTTTTTAAACTTATCGGTTCAATTTGATTTTCGGTTACTAATGATTATACGAAAAAAATCCGTAAAATCGCTAATAACAGCTTAAAAACCGTTTCGTATAAACTTCGACATTTATAACAATTATAGCCTCGAAGGTAATAACTTTATTTAAACGGTTAGTAGTTATTATTAGGTAACGTGGGTCGCTAGCATATTCCTAAGGGAAGTCGATTATAAATTCAACAAAAGGTTGGCTTTAAAGTTATATAAAACCCGGAAAAAGCTTAAATACCTCTCTTCGATGGCGTTTCTAAATAATTATACGCCTGTAAATATCGTAATTCCGGTAAAAGCGCCAGATAGAGCGGTGTAACGTGGGTTAAAATTACATTTTTTAAAAATAGCGATAACAACATCGCGGCCCGGGTGGCTAATAAAGAGTAGATCGTGAATAACTTATATTTATGCGGTATGAAACGGCTCTTAAACGGGTGCCTAAATATGGTTATGAAACCTTAAAATATTATCGTTGTTTACCAAAAATGCCGAAATTTAAACCTTAAATATTGAGTCGTTATTAATACAAATAATAATATTAAAACTCCGGTTGCCTATAGGTATTATAAGAATTGATTTTGGGTAAGTAACTGTGGATATTATCATACATCTCGATAGTTAGTAAGCAGCTACGCTTTAGATTGCACCTTTATAAGAGTTCACGGTAACGTGCCCCTCTATAAGGTTCATTTCTGCAAAGTGTATGGTAGCGTACCACTTCCTAAAAGTGGCATTTATAGAGTGTATGATAAGGTGCCACTGCTTAGAAGTAGTATTTGAAAAATGCATGGTAAATTACCACTGCCCAAAAGGGAGATTATCAAAGTATATGGTAGAATGCTACTACTCGGGTGTAAGGTTATATATAAGCTCTCACCTGTGGCGTACAGTCTCTGAAATAACTTTTCTCCCTTTGATTAATCTTACTACTTTAATACAAATATTGATGTTTACAATGAATCTTTGAACGTACCAAATATAACAAAGACCTTACTAACATTAATTAATAGCAAACTCGTTTAACTACAAAAAACTTAAAAAAGAAGAGATATACCTAAGCTAAATACCTATAACGGGATGCTATAACGGTACCAACTATTTATATTTCATTACTACGACTTTTAGAAACTATACGGGAGTATATAAATACGCTGAAATGACTTTAAAACCCAGATTGTAAAAGGACTGTAAAATCTGAAGTAACTTAAAAAAAACTTTAATACGATATTATCAATTAGGTTAGTGCCTTATTTACTAAAAGTCTTGTTGTACTATCTGTTAATATGTTTTTGCGCTTTAAACGTACGCGGATACTTCTCACAAAGCATCATATTATGCATTAAGCCATGCAACCTAAAACCACCAAGTTTCAAAACCCTTTATTATAACCTATATGATCTAAAAACAGTATCCAAACCGCTCGAACACTTCGGAGACGGCTAAGACATAACATCTTAACCGCTCCCAAACTTCGAAAGCAGTTAAAATACAGCATCCAAACTGCTTACAAACCTTAAGATCAACAAAGATACAATACCCGAACCGCTCATCGAATACACACACCGAACCGTATATACCACCCTCTTTAAACATTTATTTTTTTATCCCTATTTTACTCCTTTGGCCTTCTCCCGTTCGACTTTTCCTGTTTTTCTTCCCTCATCCTCCCTAAATTACACCGCTTATTTGAGTTTATTACTTACGACGTTTGAGTTTACTAGCTCCTTGGCTAATATAGAGTTGGAGATATGCTAAAAGACTAATTTGGGATACCTAAATAACCTGTAACAATTTGCATTTCATTTAAATTTAGTTCACGTTAGCAGAACTAGATATTTTACTTTGCACTCTTTATTGTATTCATTTTCTTTCATTTTACGCATTTTTCCCTTTCATTAAGACCGAACTTCTTTAAACACTGTATTCCAAGCGCACCAAAATCCCATTCACTATGCAAAACCAACTTTTATACTACTACAACATTTCTGGTACACGTATAAATTAGCCTTCTAACCGCTTCAGTACACTTCGCACTCTTACAACCACGGCTCCAGCATCAATAACCTTATATAAATCAAGCTAATACATGGAATATTTGTTTAAAAATACATCGTTTCGCAAAATCATTTTTAAACACCTGGAATTCAACTTGTAAAACAATAAGATCGAAGCTTTAATAGAAAATTTGAACCCTTTTACAACGATTACATATATTAAATATATAATTTATAACTATTATAACAGAGATATTGAATGACGCGATTCGTTAATGATTTTAGAAAGAAACTTATGGATTGGAGGGTAAAAATGTGGCGTATAGTAAACGGTATAATCTCAAAAATACTACGAAGACAACTATGGAGCAGAGGCATTAATGAGACCAGCGGCAACAACAACCGCATCGTAAAAGAATTATTAGGAAGGGCCCGGCTTACTTAAATTCCAAAAAAGACCGACAATAAAGTAATGGACGTAAAAATAATAAAGGAATACTATTTAGAAAAGCGTTAAAACTAGCCTTTTAAAATAACAGATAAGAAAGGAGAAGAAACTTCGTAAATATAGGATTTAAGGCGCTTGGAAAGGTTGAATGTATGCAGCAAAGTGTAAACGAAGTGAAGGGAATTAATCGAAAAGATAAATAGCTATAAATATTATCTATAACTCTAATTAAACACAGATATTTACCAAAACATAATTTTAAATAAGACCAAAAATAAAACTACTTTCTGGATATAGTAAACTACTCGCTTTGATGAAATAAAATCGGCTAAGATAAATAAAATAACCCACCCGGAGATACAATAAGCGGCGCGAAACAGCAATACGAGCCTTACGAACTAATACCAAAGAATAGCCACCCCTATCGAAACCTTTCACTATACTGATTCCTCCCTAATAAAAATAACCTAATAAAACTCATTAACTTCTCTAGGCTATGGCATAAGAAAGAAAATGATAGAGGCGAACTGTACGACGTCCTTGCTAATAAGATAGTTATAATACTAAATACGTATAAAAGACTAGATATTAAGCCGTTATAATTTCATATTATTTTACTCAAAATACTTTTTAGATAAAAGAAAAAGTAGTATATATAACACTTTCTGCGGGATAATTAATTTACGAAGTGATATAACCGTTGAAATATAGACTTCGATACGAAAATAAACTACGAACTTTATGATAAGGATTGGATTGATATTACCCGAAAATCCGTAAGAAACCAATGAAAAAATGTAGATAAAAACCTATGAAGGGTTTTTACCACCCTAATAGCAAACTTCCGAAAATACTAAACGGCTCTTAAAATAAAATATAGGGGAAACCAACTATTTCTCTACACAGTTACAAAAGTATATCGAGGGAAACCTAAACTTTAACCTTAAGTTATTCAAACTAACAAAAAAAAACTCAAAGGCTCCTTATATGAGCTTTAAAACTTAGGATAAGTATTTGTAGCCGAAAAGACTAAAGCTGAAGTCCAAATTCCCAAAGCAAACCTCACAGAAACAATCTACCACATCCTATACCAACAATTTGAAATATACCTGAAATAAAATAAATGCACCTAAATACGTTTACCAGAACAAAAGACAACGAAAAGAAAGCCTCGGGAACCGAAGATAAAATAGCTACTAACAAAGACGACCCTATAATCAAGTACGGAACTTGCCACACTTATAACAATACCCATAGAAAAGTATACGAAGCTTTATAGAGTTTTAAAAACACTGTATTATATATGTAAAGATTGGCTGTTAGTTGACCAAATATCCAGTATACGAGTAAATTCGGTCTAAACCTGAGTTTTAAGATGATTACCTACCTAAATACTAGACGGAAGCTAATTTTAAAGCGTACATAACCGACTGTAAAGGTGCAGAGGATAAGCTTGACGCTTACCCCTACAAGTACACTTTTTTAAAAAAAGACTTTAAGGGAGATAATGTTTATCTGATAGCCCAGGATGACTAATCCGCCTAGAGAATTTCTATAGGCTTATAAAACATCTCTTTCTTGTATAACGTAAACCTGGATTTTAAAAACAGCGTATTCAACGTATACATAACGTTGCAATTCACGCTTTATAATAGGTACGGAAACCGATTCCAAGAAATTATACCAAACACCGACGTAACTGAAATATCGACCGCCTGAAAATGATAATTCGACGCGCTTACGGCGAAATCCCGCAAGTTTTGATTCAACCAAATAAAAAAAAAATACCGGAAAATTTTATTAGGTAAAAATAAAACGTTGTCGCTTGGTATAATTATTATAAATACGCTATTCGGACGTATTAAATGTTAATTAATAGATTTTATAACGTTATTCACAGTTTCATTAGCTGGTATATTCAATATCAAAATGAAGGTTCCAAATATAATTTACTAACTTAGATGCGCTTCTGATAATATGTTTATACCGTTTCTCTTTAAGTTCGGACATCGGTAATTTCCCCCCGAATTACGTATAATAAAGGAATTTCACCTAATATAACTAAAACTAAAGATATTATACTTCCAGTTTGAATAAGTAGTTACTAAGCACCTTTTACGGCTATTTTATGTCGCAGGATATACTAATATAGGAAAGGGAACGTTTAAATTTATCGAGAAGTTTTACCACCAATACTAGTTATACTTATAAGCCCTAAGGCGGTTTAATTTCCGCCTTTGAAATGTTATAAATTTTAACTAAAAGGTCATTGTAAATATAATATACTTTGACGGTAAACCAATACTATATACTGCCAACCTAATAATATTATTTCAGGCCGCGAAATTTACGCGAAACGCTTTCGCTATAAATTACTGGAATCTTTTAGTGAATTGTTAGTTAAAAGTTTATTTAGGGCTTCTGGAATGGATGAACTACGACTTAGGCACAGCCTTCCACTCGATCGAATATCGTATTAAAGTTAGAATTGCCTGAAATAAATGTAAATAGATACTGCTAAAAGTATAACAAAGTAATAAAAAGGTGTAAGCGGTATTATGAACCGTTTTAAAAAAGTATATGTGGTACTTTTCAAAGAACTAAAAGATACTAGTGCTAAGGAATCAATTTTGTAAATAATGGTTAACGTAATGAATAACATATTCAGCTCGAATAGTTTTCTTTTAATATTCTTTTATTTTGGGTATTTACCCCAGAGTTTGTATTAATTCGACACCGTCACCAGTTAATAAATGAAAGGTAAAACTATGGTAAAATCTATGGCAACAATACGTTCCTTATGGGACCGAAATAATATTTCGAAAGTATTGGTTATCAAAAACAGCACATATAAAACTAGCATTTCAAACTTACCACTATAATCTGAAGTTATAGTATATAAAACGAAGGACGGATGGATTAAACCTCATAAGATAATCGGATTTACAGGCTATGATATGTTTTTAAAATGACGAAATGATACGAATTTATTTTGTTTGATAGCAATACGGAAATATACAAGGGAAAAGGTACAAGGATGTGATCCTAAACTGTAATTTAACCAATTTCAATGATAAAATAACTTTTGAAATAACGAATCTAAGTCGCCCTGGAGTCCTTTATAATTTTTGGATACTACATCCAAACCTCTGCCACTAGTCTAAACCGGCTCGCCTATATGAATGGAACCGGTACCACGCCGCTGAGGGCGACTACTTGGCTTTACAAATAAAAGAAGTTTTAAAGTCTTGATTATAGGCTCTTCTATTACGTAAAAGGAATCAGTAAACAGTAAATTAAACTTTAAACTTTGCTGAAAAGGTATTATTATTACTTTAAATACCATATTTCAATAGTTTACCTAAATGTAAATATTCGATTTAATCAAATAATGCGTTTCTCGTTCTAAAAGCTTTAAACTAACTATTTATAGTACCTATAAATGTTTCCCTAAACGATTGGTTTACGGGATAAACGATGAGACCGGTAAATCTTATAAAAAGCTACCTTAAAATGAAATGATAAGATAACGCCGGTAAAAAAGATATGATAATTTAATCAACTACTTGATAAAAAGTAAGTCATTAGTTAATTTTAACGTTCGCCGTTTCTCCACGAACGCCGTACAACCTTAATGTTAACTTTTATAATATTATCAAGGCTTATATATAGTCGAAAAAACGGCTTAAACACCATTCCTTTGCATATATACCTACGGATCTCTAAAATTTTTATTTACCCGAATCAACTTTACGTATTATAAAACCGTGTTACGGATTCGTTAAAGCTAATATATACTAGTATGACACTTACCAAAAGTATTATTGAAAACGGTTCGGAATAGTCTGCTTAACTTTCGACTCATTACTATTGGTTTTAATAACACGCTTTAAAGTGTTTGAATTTATAGGCATGCAGATGGAGAACACATTAATGCTCTATAACGTTTCGTTTTCCGTAATTAAAAAGAGTAAACTTTTAGAAGTCAGCCTGGAAGTAAATCCAAAAACGTACCTGACGGAGGACTATATAATAGATTTTGATAGCATGCTAATCACTTTCCAGAACAGTACTCTAAACCTCACAAAAAATTGTAAATTTAACAAAGTTCCCTTTGTTAACCTAAATAACGTAAAACGAGTAGACGAATAAAGATGTTAGCGTATACTCGGCGCTTAGATTTCCATAATAGCATTTTCGAAGGCGGAATTTAACTTTTCGGTTGCTACGTAATGTTAAATCGACCTTTAAGATAACGTATATAAGCGTTTAATTAGCGCCTTACATGGTGAATTAACAATCTCAAGCGCGGTTTACAATTGATAACGATCAATATACGTATTATTAAGCTTTTTATTTTTACTACCGGCTTTTTTTTCTTATGATACCAACTATAACTCGTAAATTAAATTCGTTTTTGTTTTTAACAACCAGATATCGGCTCTAAACGTATTTAACTTTCTTGATAATATTATTTACTAAAACTCGAAAAAGTACAATCGGATTATACGAAACGTTTTAGCCTCGGAAATCTACGGTATGGTTAAACGTTTCGACTTCGGAATTAACATAACAATAACTGTTCGAATAATCGTTTGAAACCTTAGCTTGAAGCACTTTTTAAAATATTTTATACCAACTTTTTTCCCTTTACGAATGTTTCATAAAGCTTGGTATTACGTTTAAAAAGCTCCTTATAGTTAATATTATAGCATTACGCCAATCGTACGAACGCTGAGAAATTAAAGACATAAAGTGGATTAACGGAAAGTCGAACCCAAAAGATAAAATAACAAAAGGTTCCCTAAATAAAACGTTGAAAACGCTCGTTTCGACGAAAACACTTTTCGTTAGCTTTATTAAAAAGGTTTTACGACCTTGCTCTAATTAAGCTACTTATGATTTTTTTTTTTTCGTTTCATTACGGTTCAAATCATTCGTTTACATTACTTTTTGCATTTTATAGCCATTAGACTCCATTATTCCATCGCTTTCTACACTTTATCGTAACGAAAATCTTCTACTTACACTGCTTTAACATATTTTTTCTTATCTTAACTCAGATGTCTTAATTATACCGCTTTCAATATATTATTATTTTTGTTTTGCTATTTCAGATCCTGTAGGTATTACTTTCACTCCTTACATTTTATATTTGTCACTTACATCACATGTGTTTTTTAACAACAATTTAATTACAGTATTGAAAATTATACTAAGATCAGAAACACCAGCGTAGCTTGAAAATAGGCAGTTAGTCGCTACTAAAAGGTAAGGGAGAGGGCGGCGCCGTGTCCTTACCATCCTCCTTCTTGCTGCCCTTCCCTCCGCTGTTAACGCTACCGCCATCGCCGTTATCAACGTCGCAACTAGATCCACTAAAGGTGTAACCCCATACTTTGAGCCGTATGCCCTTAAACAAAGAAAGAGGGGGATCTATACTCTCTTTATAGCGATGTGTAATAACGTCGTCGAATTCTCCTACGTAGTATATATATAGGCCCCGCTTCCAGGCGAAAATAGTGGTTACCATTTCCTTAATCAATCGGTTAGCGCCTACAACTAATTAATATTGGCTTATTTTAGTGATTTACGAAAATATTTGTTTTTAAAAATATTCCAAATGGTATATCTGTATAAATAGAAGATTTATATTCGCGGTTAGAGTTTTTAATTTAAAGTAAAGTTATAGTAAAGTCGGAGGATGCGCAACAGAGCCTCGGTTTACGACCCTAATACTATCGAAATAAAGGTTTATCCGTTATTACTTTGCTTATAACAGTATTAACGGGCCGACAGATCCTCGTTTTAGTGGAAATCGCGAATAAACTTTCTCGCGACCGCAGACGCAATATACTACACTTAGGTCGTATTTATTAGAGATCTGGGGTTATGGACCCGAGTACGTGGCTTTAACATTTTAAGCGTTAGAAAGGCCTCGCAGCGTACCTTGGCAAGCCGTTACTCGAGGCAACGCACCTAGTCAGCTTTCGCTACCTCATCTATAACGATATTAGTACGATACAATATACGGGGAGAATTAATAATACGAACCGCGTTATAACTTCGTCAAGCTACGTTTACGGCGGCGATAGGTGGGTAGCCCTAATAGGTAATAAGGGTTTTACCAATGGAGAAAGGGTAAGGTTTATAACTTTAAAAGCCTTTTTCTCCTCCCTTTAGGAATTAAAAGGAGGAGTGAAAGGGGGGAAAGGGGGAAAGGGGGTAGCGGTATGGTCGGCGGCGGCGATGGGTAAGGCGATAAAAAAAAAAGGCCGGAATTAAGGATATATTATTTAAATATGTAAGGCGAGGTGTATGGGTGGTGGCGGTGCGGCGGGTAGCAGCGGTAACCGACTTTTCGTGTCTAAATAAACGCGCTAAACGGCGCTTTACCAATCTGTTTTTACGCGGTATCCATTTATAGGCGAAGTTAGTATATAGAGTTAGTTCAATAACCTAATGTCACGACCCAAGCATGATAGCGGGTCAGTAAGCAAGCCAGTGTGCAGCTAAGCCCGAAGTCCAATACATTAGGCGGGGAACACTTTTCCTTTGTTAGCGGGAACATCTTTCCTTTGTTAGCGGAAATGACTAAACCAACTATGTGATTAGAGTCAGTGGAATCAGCACCGATCCAAGTGATCCAGTACAGAGAACGGTATGAAGGCACGGATATATAAGGACACGGTTATCACCACATAGATAGCATTTCCTTCCTAGCGCTTCAGTTGTCAATTTAAGTATTCAGTCTCAGTATATTCTGAATAGCCTCACGGCTTTTGATCATTACTTGCACGGTTTCGATATTGTTCACTCAGCACCTCTGCTACCTTCTTGATAATACAAACCCTCTGACACCTTCAATATACTTACGGGTATTTAGTGTGATCATTACACCTAATCATAAGAGCGGTTTGAAATGAGTAATTAGGATAGTAAATTAAGTTTATATACGTTCATTAACTGGTTGGAACTTCTTCTGGTAAAGTAGACACATCGTTAATAAGGTAAAGAAAAGAAGTTTTGCTTAAAACGATAGTGGTACATCTTTTCATACTAACCCTATAACACGTAATATCGTAATTACCCCTTATGAATTTAACTCTGGTAAACCTTACGTAATTATACCCTTATAATGACCGACAACTAAACCGTTACCAATTGCTTAAACCAACTAGCACTCTACTTAATCACTACCGGATCCAGAACTACTAATCTAAACCTTCACAATTTATACAACAAAGAAACTATTAATACTAAACTATAGATACAAATTTCACTACAGTTAAACTGTTATTACTAAAGCAGGGATGTAAATTGCTCCATACCTAAACTATTATTACTAAATTACCGATACAGACTACACTATAATTACACCAATATTACTAAATTACGAATACGAGCCGCGATATAGAAAGAAAATATTTCATATATGGATATTACTATATATCTTTATAATTAATAAGCGGTCACTTTATAAATTACACCTTTATAAAAGTACGCGGTAATGTGCCACTTTATAAGATAAATTCTTACAAAGTACATTATATCATATTACTGCTTAAAAGTGGTATTTGAAAAGTATCCAATAGCGTGACAATGCTTAGAAGACGTATTTTCAAAGTAGACGGTAAAGTTGCCACTGCCCAGAAGGGAGATTAGCAAAGTGTATGGTAAAGTGCCACTGCACAAGTGAAAGGTTATAAACTCTTACCTAAATCGTACACCCTCTGAAATACCTCTTCTTCCTTCGATTAATCTTATTACTTCAATATAAACACCAATCTTTGATATTACTTTTCTAACGTACCTGGTACAATAGAGACCTTACCGACAGTAACGTTCCTGGTAGTAACAACGTCCCAATTACTTTGAAAGCTGATATTGGTAAAAAGCTCGTATCCTTTCGGGATAGATTCGTTCACGATGGTTAACCAGGAGATATACTTACGCATGAGCCGCTTATAAGCGGTTTATTCGAGGCGTAGAAGTTTAAGTTCTCGGTTGAAAAGACGAAGGCAGGAAAGAATTTTAAGAATATTCTGTTTTTTTCCAGATGATGTATTGGGTCGTATGAAAATAGCCCCTTTATTATAAACTAATTTAAAACGAAATTAAAAAAGGGTTTCGAACCAACGAACTTATCGTTCAAATAGTAGTCATATGATTATAGGGTATTCTAAGCTTTTATAATCCGTAAAAATAATAAATAGGCATACCGTATCCTAAAATTCCGCGTTTTACGTTTCTGAATAACTTATGGTTTCGAGTATTCACCCATCATGGATTTCGTAATTAAACTCGACAGGCGATGAACGATGAAAGTAATATACTAATGGGCTTAGGTTTCTATGGTTATCGCGTTATATTAAATATGTACCTCAAGCTTGACTCAAGTAATCAGCTTTTCAAAATGTGTCGCGGTTGAAAATTTATTGAACTAATATAGACTTCAAGAGAAATTTAAACTTAAGCCGTTTGAAAACAGTTTTTTCCACAAGTCCCCAATAAAAAGGGATACCTATCTAAGTTAACCTAATTGAAGGTTTAATAATCGTGAGATAATCGCAAATAAAATGTTAGTAAAAGTCAACGAACCTAAGTAAACCCCTTACACCTAAAATGAATATTAAAACCGCCTATTCCCGGGTAACGCGTAGCTTTTCCGGATTCATACGGATGCTAACGCTAGCCATTATAACTAATCCTAAATATTTGGTTTTATTAACGCTAAAATTCATTTAAACATATAAAAAATGACGATCTCAACGTTTATAACATTTAATATCCACCAAATCTTAATATTGTATTAGTTAAGGGTGTTATTTAAATATATCCAAATATCGTTAAAGTGACCAAAGTTGAAAACATCTAAAAAATTACTTAATGAATTAATAATATACCGTTAAAAGGTAGGCAGTAAATCAAAAAGACCGAAAGTGATAACGATCTATTTAAAATGTTTAAAACGCTTACGGAATATGGTTTTTTATCCGTTTCCCTCATGAATAAAGAACTTGTAAAAACGGCTTTAATATTCAACTTAATAAACCATCTAACTTGAATGACATTCATAAAAGTCACCTTAATAAATGGGAACGGGTAGTGATTTGCTTTGGTAATAACGTTAAATAGATGGAAATCAAGATAAAACGTGGGATACCCCTGGGTTTTTCAACGAGAAGCATGGGGACATCCGCTTGAAATTTATACATTCTAATTTAACCTTAATAAAGTAATTAAATTAATGTTTTCTTTAATATAAACAGGTTTTCACGCGATATACTGTATAGCGAGTATTACAGAACTTCTAAGGGTTAGCCTTAATTTTCGCTTTAAAAAACGATTTCGTAATCTACTTTAAAGCAGTAAAGGGGCAGTTTGTCTTCAAAAGTTTTATCTAAAAAGGGAACAAATACTTTAAAGGCGTTGGGTAGTTTATCTTTAACGGAAATGAATTGTTTCAGGGCAAGTATTTCACTGATATCTTCGAGAAAAACAGTAGTAATATTGTCAAAAATAGCCTTTTTTAAGATGAAAGAATAGAAACCCAAATCCGCGTTTGAAACTTCCATCAATCTAAAGAAACAGTTAGTGTTTTTGATTGACTTAATGTAGTATAAGGTGTTTATATAGATAGGTTGTTATGGTCTTAAAAAAAATTTACTTAGGTGTAGGATGGATTACTAAAAACTATGGATAATATAATCGTTTTTTACGATTACCAATTTCAAGTTATCCTCATCATTTCCCTCATACTAGTAGATAGTTTTGAATTTTTCAAAATATGGTTTATATATCTAGTAATAGGGTAATATTAGTCGTAAAAACCTTGCTGCTTCTAAATAAGTTGAAAATACCTTTCAATTGCAAAGGAACCAAAATTCTAGAAACTTTAAGTTTTCTTATTCGTGTTTGAAAGCCCGAAAGCATCTTCATAACATATCAAAGTTTAAATTCATGAATAATTTATATAGGATTTATCTTAGGATAAAGTAGTATTCTTATTGAGGAGAAGTTTACAAATAGCTTTCTAATGTACAACTTGTTTTTCAACGTATGAGAGAAGATTCATATGTCGTTTATAAATATATGATAAAAAGGGTAAAATTCTTTTAATGTTCTTTTTATAGAGTATTGAGCATGAAATGGTGAATTTCAAAAGTTAATAGGTCCAATTTCATATCTTTTAACTTTGTGATAACTGATGAAATCAACTGATAGCGGTAGTTTAGATGCATTGAAACTTGAAAGAAAACATTATCATTGTTCATTGATGTAATTCATTTCTTGTTTCTAATAGACTCAATGACATCTTTTTATAAAGATAATAGATATGTATCTCGAATAGCCCATTTATTGAGTGGTCGTAAATTTATAATTGCTCGACCTTAATCCACTATTTGAAACGTTTTACATATTACGAATACTGATAATGTCAATGATAATTTATTATCGGAGAATCATATGTGTTTTTTGTTATATAAGGTGTCGAATTATCAATCGAAAAACTTTTCATCGCGTTTGGATATAGGATAGATATAATGGTTTGGTTTATTAATTGTTAGTTATCGATAAATGTAACCTTTATTATCTTATTTCAATTTGTTTCAATTGGACCTGTATCTTTCCAAAAAGTAGGATATCGCTCGCGTGTTTGTTGTAATTAAACAGATTATTCCGCATTCATTGTTTTAATGTGAGTGCTTTATATAGTTTTCACTTTAGGTTTATTTTCATGTGTTTTCATTTTAAACGAGACATTTTGGTAACGCGGGTTGTTGCGAGGTTTAACGAGACCCGTTTTCTTATTAGTGAGGTTCGCCACCTTAGGAAACCCATATTTTTCAATTTCTTATAAAACATTATTTAGAGGAAGGGTATCTGGTTTAGTTTTAAAAAGCGCTTTAGTAAGAAAATATGTATTCGTGTTTTTCATAGCAACGCGAAGAGTTGAAGATTTTAATTAGAATTTAATACCAATTACCGGTACGCTGGTAGATTTTTCTAATGTTTGAGTAAGGGTAAAAAAAACTTTATGGTTACCAATAGCTTTTCCCGTACGTTGCGTAAATATGAAATATACTTTATTAACATCAATAGCTCATTTAGAGGCTTGTATAGCTCCCTTTCAATGTAACTGAGAGTAGGCGTTGTTTTCGCATTCCGTAATGATTTCCAAACGCGTGTTTTTCGCAAAGAATACCGCCTTAAAGGTAGGATTGTAAAGTTATACCACAATGAAGTAGTCGTGTCGATCAAAAAATTAAAAGCGTATAGATGTTAAGCGGTGAATATAAATGATATGCCCTTAGGAAGGATAATATACTTAATAGTTATATATACTGTTGATTTGGGTTGAATAATAGCCTTTATGTTAGAAGTGACTTCATGAATGATAGGTCAAGTGGAAACTTTGTATATTATGAAAGGAATCTCTAAGTAGCTGCTCTCATAACATATCATATTCCTAAACATTAATACATTTGTACTATGAAGCTCTTATTTTGAACAAAATACCTATATTTTGGCGATCAATACACAATACTTTAGTTATTTCCTGTAAAAATGTAAGACTATCGTCAGATTTGTATGAATGTATATAAAAGATTTAACGTACTTTAGTGATAAGTCGAATGCAATGTCTTATTATATTACTAATTATCCCGCGCTGAACTATAAATAAGTTTATTGAAATATAATTTGAGAAGTTAATATCTAGTTTGGATTTCGATATAACGTCCTTACCGACGCTTATATCGCGGGAAAATGTGTGGTTTTTAACTGTAGGGACAGCATATATACCATTTTATTGGTAATGATAGCTATCTATAACAAGTGCTACCTCTTTATTAATAGACTTAGCTATAACCATATAAAGATTTCCCGTATTATTTACGATATTTTCGGGATATTTATAGGTTTTATACGATTCAATTGTTACATACGTCTTTTTATGTCTTTTTAGAAGAAGTTATTTTTAGTACATAAGCTTTCAAGTGTTTGAATAGGGTGTTATGCGAGTTACAATTTTTAATACAATATATATAAGTTAGACGACTAGAAAACGTAATATTGTGTTTTATTATATAACCCACCTGATTATCAAAGTAATAGAATATTGGTTGTAAAGAAGTTCATAAGTAATGAAAATGGTATTTCTCATCCGAATAATTTAGTATCACTTGCTTTAAATTATATATTATTGACTTTATACTTACGATTCCGATCTCAGTCCATACGAATATCGTGACGACGGTATTTTTTACCTTTTAGCTTATTATAACCGCGTTTTCTCCCACGTTTATCCCGATTACTATTTCGGTTGACATGCTCACTAGAACGGTAGTTGCTGTAACGCTTATCGTTATATTCTTTTACGAGGCGTATTCCGTATCTCTTCATATTGTTTTTCGATTTTCACAAAGAATAACTATCCTTACAAGGCTCATTATTTTTTCGAAGATACCTAGAAATATACCTATCGCGAACGTTTTAGAAAGGGGGTTGATAGTTAAGGAATCTCCGTATTTTTATGGTAACTAGAATAGTTTGAAATTCTTTAACTTTATCCAAGTATTTCTCATTTTTTAAAATATGTTGACGATGGATAGCATTAAATTCCCAGGTTTAATATGAATCAAATGTTTTTTATAACGCTAAATTTATTGTTAATATTATAGTCCAGTATACTTATAGGTTTAGCGTAACATTTTCTTGTCTCAATATATTTACGTAAGCCCTATTAATAGTTTATAAAATGGCGTAACAATGCATTCGCCTTCATAAACATTATATTAGCTTGCCTAATATTTATGCCGAAACGGTTTACGAGAATGTTTATAATATATAAAAGATTACAACATATTCACTCACAACGATCATAAAAAGTAACTTTCATGCTTTATAAGTATACCTCAAATCCTTGTAATAAAGTGGAAAGCTTCTTCACAATTTAACTTACAAAACCTGGAAAGATTTTCACAAATATATCTAAACGTAGGTAAAAGAGTTTCACATCAGTGAAAACAACATTCTTACCCATTGTAATGATATATATCTTATAATTTAAGATATTGAAGGTTAAATACACTAATATACTTACTTTTCAAACGGCGAGTGTCGGAGACCGAATACAAAATAGCTATTAAGTTTATAGTTCAAAAAGATTCGCGATGAATTTGAAAACGAAAGCGATAGCAACGAGAGAGCTCGTATTTTCAGCGGTCGCGAAAGTAACGGCTGCGAAAGGGCTTACGATAGCGACGATAGCGAAAGGGCTCGCGTTTACGAAGTTTACGAAAAGACTTGCAACGCGTTTGGCGAGAGGCTTGGAACTCGTTTGGTACAATATCTAGCGCTGGCAATTTTCGCTTGCTTAAGAAGTTAAGATTAGTGACTCGTGAAGTTTAGGTTGGCGAATTACGGTGTTATACAGGTAAAGGAAGAAGAAGAAGGTTGAGAAGAAGGTAGTAAGTTTGTATTTTAGTGGTAGAGCTGTTTTGTTACAGCTCCGCGTTAGTGACTTAACTTAATTTACTTACCGCAATTATAATCGGTCTAGTACCAATCAGAAATATTATTTTACAACTAATATTTGTCATGTTATTTGTACGTGTAAGCGTATTGTGATACTCCGGTCTGTATTTGAAGGTAAAAGCTAAGCTAAAGGTAGGAATCCACCAGACCATAATAATAATAAGTACTTATGAGAAGGATAAATTATGAGTAGGCAGTCTCATAAGTAGGTAGTCTTATGATAAAGGCAAGCATTACTCTTGCGAGACTGGCAATTAACCTTGATACAATACAACAAGTATTATCGGTGGATGTAAAACGCTTGTATTATCATCGGGCGTTAAACACAGGTTTAAATAAACTTTGATTCAACTTAGTGTTATCAAGAAACAAGAATTCATTATACGAAGAAAAGTCCGGAAATTTTTAGGATTTGAAAGAACTATAAGCATATAAATTGCACTTATTCTTCAATTGAAGAGCTTTTTCAGTAACACGAGCAATAAGTCTTCAAATTTAAAAACCTTCGGGTTATAAATAAAATATATGGTATTCGATTTTTCTTTATGCTATACGTAAAATCCATTCGCATTTGAAACTATAAAACGTTTATAACATAACGTAAAATCTATATAACCGTGCTTTATCATTGAAATCGTTATGAAATACACTATGAAAACTATAATGAGAGGAAAAAACGGATTTTACAATACGTTAAACCAATTTTTGACTGGGGTTTAAAAAAACATATGAGGTTTTCTTATTTATATAAAATGGATAGCTTGTTTCATGTTTAAACGTAGTATGTATCCTTTAACACTATCAATTTCCATTCAAATCTGGATCTAACATCGTTAATCGATAAATAATTAGTTTTATATAGGCAGATATTTTTAGTAATGTTTTGGTTTGCGAATTTGTTGGCGATTTAGTTTCCGGCGATACGTATATAGATAAAGTTATATTTTATCGTTCAATATTAGTGTAAGGCCTTGGTAAAAATGTTAAACCGCTTGTACATTTATTAGAAAGAGGCGACAACTTTGCCTTTTAAACCCCATATTATAAAGGTGCTATTATCGCACACCGTAATCTCTTCCAAGAACACTCGTATAGCCGTTTTTAAACAACGGAATACTTTGAAAATCATCGTGTTAAGACGTGAATGGTGGGGTAAAAACTGTTAAACTCTTTGACAATAATTTTACCATTGTAAAAAAACCGTATATCTGTAATTAACATGATATATCCGTCCTAAAATTATTTTGATTTGTCTGTGAAGACCAAAATATAGTTTTTGTTGTAGTTTAGGTATTATATATTACAAACCGTAAACATTGCCACTTTAATTACCACTCCTATAAAATTTCCTAAAAACTTATAGTGAAATCATCGGAGAATGAATAAACTTTATAAAAAGTTAGAAATTCATGGGTTATGACTATTGAAATCAGCGTAGAATGAGCCGTGCTACATCTTTTAAGAGTATTTAATGATAATTATTTTAAACTAAAGAACTTATATAACGGTACCGCCACCACGGCGCAAATTTATACAAATTATTTAAATACAAGTGAACGTACCTCGGTAACCTATGCTACCGGTACCGTGGGATTCTATTATGTAACTGTTGGAAATGTAGTAATTGATACGACTATAATACAACGGATAAGGGGGTGGTCGACGTTAATAGTTTTAAAACTAAACGTATATCAACATAGTTATAACTGTAAGCTATTTTATTAAAGAGTAGGTTTATGTTCTTAGTGGCGACGGTATTCAACGAAATCCTATACGATATAGTAATCCACATTCCTACGAAAACTTGAAAACCGTAATATAATCCTTGCAACCCTTTCAATAACCATTTGTACATCAGATGCGGCGTATTAAATGAATATAGATTCAATGGAAAAAACTTAAATTATTCGAAAATGATACGGGGAAACCTGGTATTTTGTATAGAATAATGGCTTATAATATCGTAATACCTTTGAAAATTCACTTGCGTGATTCCTCACGTAAAGGTATCTTAATATATCTCGGCCGACCCAGAACCTGAACTATTGTAAACCAAAAACTTTGGTATTCAGTTTAAAGTTTACGAATGGGTAGATCAGCTTTACGTTCATTGGTACGGGTGGATTACAGTATTTCTAGAGATCAGACGGACTCCGGTGGCCAGTAATATATAAAAGTTCAAACTTATTCGAGGCTAAAACAAAGTTTTTTTCGCTTACCTATAGGCTAGCCTCCCGCAATTTTCATTCAAATCTTGAAACTTATATTTTGAAAACTTTCATGATTGAAAAATATACGAAGTTCATAATATAGATGAATATATTCCCTGACTAAAACTTAGTGAAAGCCGATATATAAATTTTACGTAAAACTAGGTAAAGGGGAAAAACTTTTAACGTTTCTGAATAACTGTTTATAAACCATTTAATTTCCGTTTAATTTCTAACCTTGATTACCCTTCTAGTTTGAAAAAAGATAATGAAGGTAAATATATTTCTATAAAATCTTCAATTTGGTGTCTTTTATATAATATAGTTGTGCAAAAGGGTATTTAAAATATTTAATATAGTTTGTATGAGACTTGATACTACTTCACCCTTTATTGAGACGAAATTTATGTCGTATGTAAAAAACGCTACAAAGTTTGTTACGAATTGTAGGGGAGTCCTGCCACCATATTGGTCGCTAACTACCGCGGGTAATTAACATTTACCATGATCTACGAGCTACTACACATTCTAAAACTTTAAAACAAACTGAAATTTGGGCATTTAACCTTTACGAACGAAGGTGTAATAGGTTTTGGTGGCCTAATTTCATTATTATCAATACCTTCGATTATCGTTTTACTTGTATAAAAACCACCCAAACGCAAACACTTGTTATTAAAGATGCAGAGATGTTTTATCATAAGTTCCTAGCATGCCTTAAGTAAGAAAACCGTCATATCATTAGGCTGGGCTTACATGTTCCATACGTTTATAATATTATATCGTATCCTCTTATTGTAAATATTAACGTCTTATAGGATAATGTATTAGATCCCATATTGATCGTTCAAAAGGACGTCCGCGATATTGTCGTTGATAGAGAATTTGTTAAGGTGGTTTTTCTGTGAAAATAAGGTTTATTAATGGGAGTTGATGATTGTGTATTCATTAATTTCAAATAAAGGAGCCTGAAAAGTCAAAGAAACTTTTTATTAGTTCATAATATTATAAACCTTCATAGGATCAACAACTCGGTTGAGTTTAATATTTCATAAATCGGCGTGAGTCTGTTCTATCCTTGAAAAAAATCCTTGACGTTTCACGGACTTATCATCTAGTGGATAGGCCGCATCCGATTTCTTCATATAATGCCAATATTTATTATCTTAAAGAATTTACCACTTTGTAGCCTTTAAGTAAAATTATTAGATTTCCGGCCGCGTGTAAAAAATTTACGTATAGTCGAGCGAAAGCACCCGTCTACGTATATACAGAAGTTACATCCGTAATTTCGATCAACAGTACTAAAAAGGCTATTATAATAACGATTACAATGATAAGTCATAGAATGTTAGTTTCTGGCACCGTAAACTAGGTAATCGGGGTTGTAAAGAATTGACATCCTAAAAAGGTTCTGAATGCCACTTTATAATCCTAATAGTTATCAAAACTAAGTTATACCAACGTAATGACCCCGGTAATATTCATTAAAGTAAATTTAACAACGTAATCCCAACGTTTAATAAAGATATTAATCTTTCAATTGAGATGTACACCGATTACGAAAGCTTAATTTTTGAAAGCTTACCCCTTACATTTGATATCTAAATTTAATTTTGCCTAGTTATATATGAAATCAAAATCACCGTTCATAATTCTTTAAAACCTAGACATCCACTTGTAAATTTGATCAATACCTTCTTTTTAGATCATGCCATATATATATTAATAACATTGATTCTATTAGTGCCAAAATATCAATTTTTTTTTGAGGTTTAATCTTTTTTTTATAACGGTAAAAAAAACTCGTTGCTTACCGTATAGAAGGATCTCAAGCCTCACAGCCAAAAGTAATTCACACTGGGCCTCCTACGTAAAAACCCCTTTGCCTCGATTTTAAACGGATAAAAACAGATCGTAATTCGGGTACCGATATATAAATCCCTATCTTCTATCTTTCATACCGTTCCAAGGTTTCCATACTTTAATAATGTTGATATTCTTGGGCCCACAATGAATGAACAAAACCTAATATATAATAACTATTTTATTTATATTCCCCTATACGATTATAAACCTCGTATTTATTTTTCGTATTCTAATGTATTTAATTACTTCATTTATAATCCATCAAAATATATTAGTATTTTGAATCGTTGATAACCATTAAGCTCCAACAGGCGGATGTGTTTCAGTTCGCCAGGTCTTTTTAACTTAATTTTGTTTTTTTATTCCACCATTAATGGGAAGGGCTATCTATGAAGTGTAACTGTGGATATTATTAGATATCAGTATAGTTAGTAAGCGTAGGTAACCATGTTTGTGGAGTGTATGATATCGTTTCACTTTGCAGGAAGCACTCTTATAAAGTGGAAGATAGCGTGTTAAGCCTCAGGAGGATCGTTGGCAGAGTATATAGTAGAGTGCCACGATCCAAGTAAAAGCTTATAAGCTCTAAACCGAGGCATGTACTCTTCAGATGCCTCTTCTCTCTCTTGTTTACTATCTATCACCAATGCCATTAATTTTACTATTCTCAATACTTGTTGGAATAATATTATATGCAATGCAGTAGGTCAATTTTACTTACAGTAAAGTTGACTGTACTACTAGTGTATTGCTTTGTGGAGACTTACCGCATTGGGTGTAAATCGAGTGCAGTACGCTGCAATTCACTCTAGGGTACGGGCCAAGCAATTGGCCATAAAAATTACAGTGCAGACCAGCTAGTGGTCTGCCAAACCTAGAACAATACATCCACTATCTGACCACGCAATACTACTGTTACTTCGAAAACCAATCGAATCGATAACGTTGAAACGTTTAAGGCCTACCAACAGAGAGGAATAATAAGTTTATTATTAAAAATCTATTCTTGATATTGAGGGCATTGTTAACCTAGCGATATACCGACTACTTTCTTCATTCCTTTTAAGCTTTAATATATACCACAATCCGTTTTAGATATTTAATGAAGGCAACAACTTAGTTATTATACGTAGGTAAACCCTAAATACTAGTAAAATTATTATAAGTCCGTAAAGGCTAATAATATCATTAAAGCCTTATACTAATATTTAAAGCCGTAATTTTTAATTTAGAAGACCTCCGATTTCTAATATACAGATATCGTATGCCTTTCGTAAAAGGGAATATACTCTTTCCACTTTACTAATACTTAAATAAAACTTAACAGAAACCTATTTACACTAAATCCCTATCGATTTAAAGTTAAATTAAAACTTTATCGTACCAAAATTGATACTGGTATCGTAAATCAATACGTCTAATAACCCAAAGTACATATTGATCTATAACACACGTAGTAACTTTCCTGTTTCACTTATCGTAATAGTCTTAAGAAACTTCATACCTTAAAAATCCGTAATGGCGTCTATAACGTAAAGTATTAGCTTACCTTTTAGGTAAAACAAGTTTACGAAAACATTCGAATTAAGGTCTTGATTTTTTTTTAACATAAATTTAAATTTTGAAGGGGTTCGAAAGTATATTTGGCAGTAGTGGTAAAGCTGTTTCATTAACTTTTACGCTAATGGATCCATATTTTAGTAGCCCGTTACCCATAAAAATTGTATATCTCTTAGTTGCCAGATAATCAAACCTACGATGTAATTAACGAAGTTCCGCCTCCGTTAAGTTTAATATTATTATTTCTCACCCTTGAATGCCCAACTTGAAATACCTCTATTTAAGGTTAAGTAAAATCCTTTCACCGGCTTTGATTTTTATTAACTCGTTAGTTCAAACGTTGATGCTCTCGCCGAGTTGTTTCATATCTTGAGTGTAAAGGAAAAAAGGAGAAGGGAATTCTAAGATATAAAAAATAATAATTTTAAACATAATTTTCATCGTTGTCGATTTTTTTTAAAAAGAAGCCTTTGCAAAACCAAAGCCGACCTTAACTTTACTAATTTCCGTATAGTCAAGTTCTATAGTAGTATTAGTATCCCTTCAAAAAGCGACGTATTATAAATAGCCTCCTATTAAATATCGTACCGCTCCCGTATCAGATATAATTCTCTAAGAACCCTACTTCGCTTGACTATCTTAAATAGTATGGAGATTTATAAAACTAGGGTTTTTATCGTGATATCGGCGGTAAGGTATTCACTTATAAAGTGGTACAAAAAGATATGGTCGGCGAATTATTACGTTAATTCCGAGCTAATGATGGTGCCAATATCTTCATAGCAACCGATAACCTTTGGCTTCTTTTCCTTCCCTTGAACTCTATTTCTTTCAAACTATATAAGTTACTTGACGTTATCTTGGTAATAAGAAGAGGAGAGTTGAATATAATATATTGCCTACTTTAATTTACGCACAACAGCAATATAACGTATTAACTAATAGCCCTATTTATATTAAGTCAAATATTCTTTAACATTCAAAATGAACTTATTTAATTGACTTAAAAAGCTTAAGGAAAAGAAATACACCCCTTCGTGAGTAAAGCTCTGGGTCTTTCGTTAATCATACTAACCGGACCTTCTATACCTTTAATTAATATATTACATATAAAAAGGGGTTTTTCCCTCGTCACTGAATTCCGGAGATTAAAGGTATATATCACTAAAGTTAAAAACTCGAATCGTCACGGTTGCCAACAAGGAACGCAGTTAGTTAAAAAAAAAAACCTTCGTATATAGTATTTAGGCATTGGAAAACGTATTAGAACTCCTTATTACCCGTAAAGGCTTATTGGGCCTGATAGTATAAAGTGACTTCGCCAGCTCCCATGTTCCCTATTACTTATTGGCAAAGCATCAGCTTATTAAGTATCTAATTAAAAAGGTCTCTTTAACTTTCCGACTCTTTCTTATAATTCAATATATAAGACCACGTAATAATATTCTAGTCGATAGAGTACTGAGTAAAATTAATATAGTATTTAAAGTAACTCTTTAAGCCATTGTAAATTTTATGACAGGATAAATAATTTGTGAGGTAACACAGATAGTACTTTTCGGCTTAACTAGTAAAGATATTAGGAAATAACGAGTAAGAACCTAGCAATTCAACCCTTATCTAGCGATAAATATTAAATAACGGGCGCAACTTGATGTCGAGAATATTGTACGGCTTACCGTTATAATTTTCCTTTTCTCCCCAGATTTTAACGAATATGGTAATTGGCGCGCAATCCGTATCCACTATGGAAATCCAGCTCTTGTCTCGCTCGCCCCAATCAAGTTCTGGTATCTACTCTAGCTTCATATTCATTCTCCTCATGAGTTGCATACCATACACGTTGGGGGGGAAGGTGATGTACTAGTTGTAAGGGCACTTCGGGTCCTTTAACTGGAAAAGGTACTAAGGTAACTAGTACTAGTGGGCAGGATAACTACCCTTAACGGATTGCAAGGGGAAAAAGCCCATAGTCATACCAATAGTAGGTTTTCTTGTAAATCCAGTCTTTCCTTAATTTGGTTACTAAAACTGGACATGCTCAAGAGCTTAATAGAAGAGTACTTAAAGGTTTCTATCGCGGGTAACTTGGTAATAATTCTATTAGCATTACGAGGTACACCAAGATTCCTATTTAATTAACTAGTAACCTTAAGGGCTAACGGCGCGTTTGTTAATTAATTCTTCGTGTCTAATAACACTAAAACGTTGGGAATCTTGTACGATAAGGTCTAAAGAACTTGTCTGGGCTTGGGTAGGTTTTTGTGAACGTATATAAGGGCGTTAAGGATTGCTATCGCCAGCAATCCCTTTACCCTTAACTAAGGTTTACTAAGAGTCTTTATCCATAGCTTATTCGTGAAATAGGTTGGCCAGATTACCCTATTTCCCTTTCTTCGCAGGGATTTTAACTCGATAACTAAAGAGTTCAATTTTTATTCTCGTCTTAGCTTGCTTATTTTCCTTTTTCCCCATATCAAAACTCCAGTCTCGAAACCATTCTTAAAAATCGTCGAGGGTCATAAGTCATCGATTAATTCCGGTAGGGTCTAAGTCAAAAACGAAGCGGCAGATTACGTTAGTAAGGTATTCGATTAAAAAGTCTTCGTCAACATCTGTATACCAAAGGTTTTTGTCGTAGCTCTATTCAAAGATACTGCCAAAAGCTTTAATTACTTCCTTCCCAACTGGGTTAATAATAGCCTCAATTCTAGTAAGTTCTGAAACCATCATAACTTGGATTAAAAGATATGGSGGGGGGGGGGGGAAAGAGTGGTATTAAGTGGTAGGTTATAGGTTTGCCGTCAAAGTTAGTGTAAGTTGAAGGTCATGTGACTTAATCAGTTTTTTTTAGTTTTTTTCGTGATTTGCAGTAACAATACCCGCAGTAGTAGTAACAACAATAATACTTACTTAGCTATTTGCCAACTTAATAGCTTAATGATTTTTGAGACTTTTAGGCGGTTAATCTCAACGCCTTCAAGAAGGATCAATAAAGATTTCTTGGTGTTTTCAATAGCGATACCGACGCCTACTTCTGAATTGCCGCGAAGACAACACAATTCAAAAGCCTTCCCTACGTACTGCCGCGAAAACGACACAGTACTATAAGGGCGCTTCGCAAAAACCTTTCCTCTACCTTACTTAAACAAAGTATAACAATCGGAAAGTAGCTTCTTCTTCTACCTAGATTATCTATGGTTGACCTAATAAGTACTGATCAGTATTGATAGGCCTTTATAGTTAAAACTTAGTCGATTCGAATCACTGTAGGCGAAGTAACTGGTGCTGCATTGATATTATTGATTGAGATGTGTTCGTTCTAAGTTTGGCAGACCACTAGCTGGTCTGCATACTAATTAGTATGGTCAAACGCTTTGGCCTGTACCCTACTTTAAAGTGTGCACCTACTGCACTGTACTTGCAGTGCAGTCCCACAAACTGCAGTTAATTTGCAGTACGTACAATCAATTTTACTATATATTGGAATAGTAGTTAAGTGCAGTACAGTCAAGTCAACTTTACTTGCAGTAAGGTTGATTGTACGTACTGCAAATTGACTGCAGTTTGTAGGATTTGAATACAGTGCACTGCAAATGCAGTGCAGTAGGTGCCCACTTCAAAGTGGGGTACAGGCCAAAGCGTTTAGCCATACAAATTAGTGTGCAGACCGGCTAGCGGTCTACCAAACTTAGAACTCACACATCAATCAATAATATCAACGCAGCACCAGTTGCTTCGACTACAGTGATTCGAATCGACTACGTTGCAATGATGAAGGCCTACCAACACTGATCAGTGCTTATTAGGTTAAGCACAGATTGGCTAAGTAGAAGAAAAAGGCTACTTTCTGGTTACGTTTTGTTCTTTTTAGATAAGGTAAAGGAAAGGTTTTTACAAAGAGCTCTTATACGCTGTGCAGTTGTTCGCGGCAGCAAGTAGAGAAGACCCATAGATTGTGCAGTTATTTGCAGCGGTCTATAAGAAAGCGACGGTATCGTTATTTAAAAATAAAAATAAATATTTGATTAATCCTTTAAAAAAAGCGTTGAAGTTTATTTCTAAAAGTCTTAAACAATAACTTGACAAACGATTAAGTCAATTGCTACTACAGGGTACTACTACTGTAAATCGAAAAAACGACCAAGTCCTTACAACAAACAACTTATATTAATAACGACCTCCGAACTTACCTTCTATATCAAACATTAACCCTACTTTACTCTTTTTCGCTTCCTATATCACGCCAATCGTTAAGTTAGCTACTCGGAGAGATAACATAAGGAATTTCTAAGTTGCGTTAAAAAAACTACGTCGTGCGACTCCAAGTTCAATCGCCAAATTCATACGTCCTAAAATCACTAAGTTCCTACATTTTCAAATCGCCAAGTCCACTACCACCACGCCCTACACCAGCCAAATCATCACAATAGCTTTAGAACTCACTGAAATCGATGCCGTTACAAATCATATCAAAAAGGAGGCAGTCATTATACTCGACGCCAGCTTCGATAAATACTACGTCGAAGAATACTAGTTTACTAAAGCTACTGAAAATTTTACCCTAAAGCACCTTACTAACATAATCGGCCACTTTATTCTCGATATAAATACCACTGAAATTAGCCGTAGACCTATAGCTTTCGACGACTTTGAAGACTAATTCCGCGACAGGAGTCTAAAAATGCAAAAACAGGTAAAAAGGTAAGCAAAAAAATAAATAAATACCGAGCTATTCGTTCGAAGAGTTAAACTCCCTACGAAAAAAGAAAAGAAACGTAATCAAACTAACCTACTTTACGACTACACTATGGATAAAAACCCTTAATAAACCTTAGTTAAAGGTAAAAAG
The DNA here is from genome assembly GCA_038502455.1 of Anisogramma anomala. Lineage (NCBI taxonomy): Eukaryota > Fungi > Ascomycota > Sordariomycetes > Diaporthales > Gnomoniaceae > Anisogramma > Anisogramma anomala. Next base: position 4,822,644 of record JASMMZ010000011.1, on the reverse strand, counting down.
ACTATTAACGATAATAACCTTTAACATTCATACATACATTCGTAAGGACCTATCTAAACCTAAATAAGTAAACGTGAGGAATTAATCGATTTACACGTCGTAAGCCTTCAAATTCATTATTTAATTAATAAGAACCCTCGCTGAACCCCTTAACACTAAGAGGATTATCTTCGAGTCTCTCGCGACGAAAATCCTTAGGCCAACTTTCCCTAGGTTCCTTAACAAGTCCAGTTTTAATAATCAAATTAAGGAAAAACCGGCTTTACACACAAATCTATTGTAACTACGACCATTGGCTTTTTCTCTTTAAACTCAGCTATAGGTAATTATCCTCTTTACTAATATTAACAAAAACACTAATTTTTTCCCCGGCTAAGTAAAAAATATCCTTACGACCAATATATTACACTTCTTCTTCAACGCTTCCTCATGAAGGATACAGATTATACGGAAATTACCACATTTGTTAAGATTTTTTAAAAAAAGTATAACGGTAAGCCGTATAACCTCCTCAACATTAAGTTACGCCTATTCCTTAACAGTTGCCGCCAAATAAAAGTTAAATTACTAGGATTTCACTTGTTATTTCCCAGTATCTTTACCGGCTAAGCTAAAGAGTAATACCTCCAATACCTAATGAATTGTACTCTTTCCCGCGAAATCTACGATAATATAAAGGGTTACTTCAAATAAAATGTTAATATTACCTAATATTATACGGAATAAAATATTATTAAGTAGTTTTACATGTTGGATTATGAAAAAATGTCGAAAAAAAAGAAAAACATTTTAAATTAGATATTTAACAGGCTAATGCTTTGCCAATAAGTAACAAGGAGCGTAAGGGCTGGTGAAGGAACCTTACGTTAATAGGTTAGGCAAACTATTACGAGTTATAAAAAGTTCGAATACGCCATTTAATGCCTTAATGCAACCTGTAAAGGTTTTTCTTTTGGCTAACTGCGTTTTTCGTTAGCTACCTTAACTACTTGAGTATCTGGCTTAACCAATATGTACCCTTAAGTTTCGGAATTTAGTAAAGAAAATAAAGACACTTTTAACTCGTATTATATTAATCGATGGTATGGAAGGCTTAACTAATACGTCTAATGGAAGGCTTGGACCCCTACCCACGAAAAAGAGTATTCATTTTCCTTAAAGTTTTTAAGTTGGTTAAGTAAGTTTTAATTAAACGCCAAGAAATATTGGATTTAAAGCAAATAAGGCTGTTAGTTAACACGCCACACTACTGCCGAATGTAACGTAAAGTAGGTAATGTACCACACGTAATATCTCCCGGTCTCTAAATGCGATTATATAAATCGTATTATACAATTTAAAGGAAGCCAAGTCAGAAATGAGGGGAAAAAACCAAAGGCTATCGGCTAACACGAAAATATGAGTATTAGCATTGGTACAGGTTCGGAAGTAACGTAATAACTAGCCTATTATACCTTTTTATACCGCCTTATAGGTAAAGACCCTTAACGCCATTACGATACAAAAAACCTTAGACTTATATACCTCGTTACCATTTAAAACCGTTACGTAAAACAGGTATTTTAGGGGATTGTACCAGAAACGGAAGCAGTACAGTATTTAATAAGAGGCTATTCGTAGTACATCGCGTTGTAAAGAGATAATAATACTATTATGAGACTTAACTACACGGATACTGGTAAGGTCAAAGTTAGCTTCAACTTTAGAAAAAATATATCTTTACCAGGATTAACAATGGTTCAAACTATTATTAGCCTTATTTTTTTTTTTTTTTCATACTAAATTCCCTTACCCTTTTCCTCCTTTACCCAAAGAACATGAAAAACCTCAAAGTTAATAGTAACGTTTAGATTAACTAACTAATATAAGTTAAAGTCGATAAAAGGTTTTTACTTAACTTTAAGTAGGGGTATCTCTGATTTTATCCTTAAAAACTAAAGGCAATAATATTAATCCTAAAGGAAGTAAAACTTTGATAACTTCAGGTTGCGAGCCTTCCCACCGGTATATGTATGCATTTTCACATTATCGAAGGTCACACTATACTAGCTATAGAGTGAGAACTGCCTGGTGCTAGTAAATCAGAAAAACAAAATAGGTTTGGAAAAATGGGATATCTCCCACGCCGCTGCGATGTAAAAGAGGTTAATCTTGTCTTTTATAAACTATTACGTATTTACGAGCTTTAAATACCAAGTTTAGACAAAATTGATGACTATTAAGACGATCGCAAATAGAGGTGTAATTTTGAATAAATGTACAGGGAGTATGTTGTCTTTAATGCTTCAAAGCTTTGTATAATACCGCACGATATGAAATGTTCAAGTTAAGCACTCTGTGATATAAAAAGAGTTAAACAAAAACCAATGAAATCAATACGACATTCATTATAAACTAAATAATTTTTAGGTTTGGTGATTTTGAATAATCGGCTCAAAAAACTCTGCTGCTTGTAATGATAAAATAATCATTTCGTTTAATAATATTTTCCGAGCTTGTTTGTTTCATTATATGAAAAACCTCGAACCTTTCGAAAATAAACTTCAATTTAGTTTTAGTTGTCTAATAGTTAACCGCTTAAAAGTCTCTCTTTAAGCTAATAACTTCATATTCAGCGATTCCAAAGCTTGAAATAAATGTCATTATTTATTTAGAGGCAAATATAGTTATCTAAAATGAGAACGGGATACAATATATTAATTGTATATAAAACAGGCGAAAAAGACAACATTTAAGTGGTCTTATTAACGAAGTCGACAAAGAATACAACAGAAAATTAATGCTAGACCCATGCTACTCCATTTATTAAAACCCTCTAAATTTGTATAAATAGGTCTTTGTATAACATTATACAATATATTTTACATAATGAATAGTTGTAAAGCAACCCGTTAAATGCTTATTTTAGGTCCTAAGTCAAAATATTGATAAATTTGTATTATAATGTGATGTTTTCATAGTATAGACGGATGATTCAATTTAATTGGTTACGAAATATAAGGGACATTCTTCGCTGTATTAGTCGTTAACCGTTTTTAAAGTTAAAAACCACTACGAAATTCGACGTATAATAATACGTTTAAGTTCTTCAGAGTAAACCGGAATGGAGGCGATAGGCTGTTGCGATCGTGAGTTAAAAAGGGTTTTATCGCCAAGTTTAGGGATTATAAAAACCTTCTATTATCGCTAATTGTATAGGAAAAGTCTAAGTAAAAGATAGTTATATTAAAAATTCCGTTAAGTATATATAATAAAACATTAATCAAACTTTTAAAGACGAATCATTATATCTTCATAGTTGATGAAGGTAGTTCATACGTCAATGTTATTATATTTTTTTCCTCGGAAATTAGGATGTTCCAAAGGAATAAAGAATGGGCTTTTGTGAAAATATTATACGTATCTCACTTCATGTCGTCCATCGTAAAAACAGGTTAAATGATCATTTTTCAAAATTCAAGCTTATTCGAGGAGATTTAAATTAATTGACCGTCAGTTTCCAAAGGCGAAGGCAGTAAAGTTAAAGAAATAAAATACCACCATATTATGCCATAAAAATCGGTTAATTCGGTCGCCTAGTTCATTTTCATCTTTTAGAACTGGGCGGTCACCTGATTAAACGTCGCTAGGAAGTTTTTATGATTTACTAAATTAAACTCGTGAGGCCGAACCTTATTTACTTTTTTTAAATACCAGCAAAAACGCTACATGTTATAGTCCAACCTACGATAATAATCCAAGTAGGTGTCAAATGGAATTTACTATTGAGGTACATGCTAAAGACGAGAAGGGACTACATTGATCCTTCGTGTAGAGCTTAGGTACATGGTCAGTGCATAGCCCGTCACGTGCCATCATACGTATTGTATGCGGACCGCGTCCAAACTAGGCTCGGACTGGGTACTACATATCCTGTTACGTCTAAAATCTCGTAGCCTATAGACATGACAGCTAATGGGCTAACTTTATAATATATCCCTCTCTTCAATAAACGTCGTAAATGCCGTAATATCCCATTAGCTAAATGTAGGGTTCGGACCTTATCCACCTAGTGCGCGGCCTGGGCGCGAGTTGAACGCGGGCTTATAACGTACCTCCTAACGTATCGTATAACGAATAGGCCGGTTTAACTCTAGGCTGCCGGCGTCATGTAACGCGTTTATTACCGTATCGTATAATGTATCGACCGTTTTGGTTTTTGGGTCGCCGGTGCCGTATAACGCATTTTTTATCGTGCCGTTTAACGTCTTAGCTGTTTTGGCCTCGGTTCGCCGACTTTATATAACGCGTTCTTTAACTTACTGTATAACATCTAACATTTACTATCGGCGCCGTGTAATGCGCTTTTTAACGTACCGTATAACGTATAGCTTTTACCGATTTCGGTCCGCTTATATATATAAATTCAAGTTCCCCCGTAACTTCCGAAACCCCATTTCTTTTTTTTTTTCAACTTTATTAATCCACTTTTAACATTTTCTATTTATATAGCGCCTTTTATAACAATTATAATTATAAATATTTTTCCGATTTTTATTTTAGCCCTTAATTATTTTTTAAAGTTTCGTATCTCTATAATGTTTTCTTTTTCGATATATTTGATATTTATAATAGTTTCGCCTTAAGCTATGTCGTTTGAAAAGCTTTGAATAAAGATAATTAGCCGCCTTATAAAGTATGCCGCCCTATCATGCTTAAATACTATATCACTAATTATATAATAGGGCACCTTTAAAATATAGGCGACCATATTGTCTTTAACGATACCTAAAATAAAAAATAACTACCCTATTAAAAATGAAAGATATTTGTATATCTTATATCGATCACTTTTTCAATTTTCAAATAACTTTAGTTTATATCCGTATTTAGACTGCGTAAAAAAATCGTTTTTTTCGAAACGTTTATAATAAGGTAGGCCTAAAATATTAATTTTATAAGAACTCCAACTGTAAATTAACACCTTTTTTAATATATTGAAAAGTAAGTTCATTTGTAACTTTATATGGTTTACGCGCTTCATTCAGCTCATTAGTGGTAGCTGTTAAAAAAAGTGGCTATATTCTATCCTTTACTCGTAAATGGTAACGGGATATCTAGAGTTGCCAACCCGTTTTTACTTTCGCGTTTTCCAAATTGATTCATTAATTTATCCGTTTTCACGATATCGTCCGAACTTAAGGTTTCTTCACGGTACAGGTAGTATAAGTTGTTACCCTTTTAGCTATACATCTTTGTTGTCCTTTTCTTTTAAGCCCATTTTCTTTCAAAATTCCCCCGTCATCATCAACCGTTTCACTTATTTATCACAATAATATTCCCTTAATTAACCGGGAATGAATACGAAATATACTTGCTCCGGTACCTATTAATATACTTAGTATACCTTTTCGAAAGTTTAACTCGAGAAATTCAAATGATATAGGTATATAAGCTATGTCTTTTGTAATAAATATAATTTACAGCTTATAAAACGTCTCGAACGAAGTTGAAAGCCTAATCATCAAAGCCTTTTATTTACCCTTAACCTACTAATCAATGATTATTAAAAAAGAGCTCATCGAGCCGATCGTAAACGAGTTGAAGAACGTATCTGTATCAACCTCTTCATTTGGGCTTCAACCAATATATTATAATTTTTAATATCCTATTTGAAAGGTTTCTTTCCCTGCCCCATCCCGTGTTATACACCTTCGTCTTCACCTAATTTTAGCTTTTTGAACGTTATCTGTTATCGTCGGTGTGATTTAATATCCACCCTATCTTTCGGCCACTGCCCTCGTCAATATTACTTAATACTCGCCTTACCTTACATCATCTGCCTTTATTTGCCTTTTCTAATATCCTAGGTGAATTTTAATAAGGTTTTCAACATTGACGGTATAATTATTCTGAAAACCGGATAAAACCGATATTTAATAAGTGAAATATAATAAATGGTAATAAAAGTTACCTTGCGGTCGGAGATTTATCCGAGAAATCCAGGTAATATATACCTGGCCCTATGTATCGTATTATATTATAATATTAATAGAATGTCCTTAATCCTTATCATTATTATATATTACCGAGGTAAAAGCGATTCGCCTAAAGTAAATTATTTATAATGTATCCGACGCCGACGTCGAAATACCGGATTATTATTAAATCAGGCGTCTTTCCATTTCATTTCAAATTTGTTTAAGGCCGCCATATACTGAAAGTTTTTTAAGAATTTCTACTTCATCTTATCATACCCCTTTTACTTAACTAATATATAACGAATACCGTCCCGTCCCGTTTTTGTAACGAAAATCTTTTAAATTTTGAATTTCTTTTTTATACCCTTTTTCGTATTGCTTATTAAGAAAATTGATCCCAGGCAAATATCGGATGAAACATACGAAAAAGAAGTCTGCAACTGTACGTTAAAAAAAATTTATATAACATAAAATATTTTAAAAAGTAATAAAAATAATATTGAACGGGTTCAGAACGTCGAAGGCTAACTATTAGTTCTATAGCTCATCAAGTTTTTATTTAGGCGATTGGTTTTAATATTACGTAAGCTAAGTTAAATCAAGTGGTTTATTTTATACTATTTCGTTAAATGTCGTCAACAATCCATTATCATTATTTTCTGTTAGTAAATATATATTATTGTTCTTCAGGTTGGCTTCGTATCTTCGCCTTAATGTATTAGAAACGCGGAAATTCTTCCTTCCGAATTGGTCGATAACTGTTGGTAGGGCGTTAGATCGTTGCAACGTTGTCGATTCGAATCGTGGTCGAAGTAACAGTAGTATTGTATTAGTCAAGTGGTGGATGTATTGTTCTAGGTTTGACAGACCACTAGCCAGTCTGCACTATAATTTGTATAGACAGTTGTTTGGCCCATGAGCTAGTGTGTAGTATAGCATACTGCACTCAATTTACACTCAATGCGGCAAGTCTATACAAACAATACAATTTACTTGTAGTTCAGTCAACTTTACCGTAAGTAAAGTTGATCTACTATATTATATGTAATAATATTTTAACACTGGCGGGTTTTTAGTTTGTTTATGCATGCTAGTGTAGTTAAATAATCTTTTTAGGTTAGCATTAAATAGCGACCTCGTTAACTTGCCAACTCCCTATTAATTCCAATTGACTTTTATATTGAATTGCATCTAATTACATGCAAATTGATTTCCCTTGACTTTAATTACTCCGTTGCCCCGAGGTCCGAGTTTATCAACTCTTATAAAAAGTTTTTCCGTCATAGAATTTCGCAAACCTCCACTTTAGCTGTGCCAATTAATCAGATCATTATCGTAGCCTTTACTTCTCTGGCAGTTTTTCATTTGCCGGCATAACCTTGGTTTTTGGCATGTAACTTGGGCTTAATAGGCGGTCTATTAACGTAGTCCTCGATACGTATAGTTAGCTTGTTACCGTTTACAAACATTTTCAGTGCCTCATTCGGCGTTGTTTTCGTTATAGCATTAGCAAGATTGTCTTTACTGTTAATCCATCGGAAATTTTTAATTTCCCTCCGTAGGTTTTACGGAGTGCTATTACGTCAATTATCAAGCGTTCTTTACTGGTGGTTACGAGCTTCGAAAGGTATTCGAATGGGATCTTCGAGTCGGTATAAATTACCATGGGAATAAGAGGAATTGTTAGCTATTTTGTGATAAGGTTAACGGTTTCTTATAGTGTTATACTTACGTCAAAACCTGTTATTATGTTGTAGATCTCCGAAGCCAGTACATTTCGTGTAATCCTTTTATACTTAATGTAGGTTCATTAGATTAGGTTTCTGATAATATTAAATTAGTTTTCCCGCCTATATTCATTAACAAGGGTTATTAGGAAGCCTATATGAAAAAATAAGTCGGTTTTATTTTAAAGAACCTGTTCGTAAAGATTATTAACTTAGCCCTTAATAGGTTGATTGAAACCATATCAACCCTGCGGTCCAGGTTTCGCATTTTCCACTCGAGCCTTTTGTTTAGCCTGTTAAAGTCTTTATTTGCTGGATCCTGTGTTTGTGCCATGATGGATAGGTCGTATAATACCTCCGGTTGGTATAGGGTAGTGATATAACTACTATAGGTACGTTGTTTAAGGTACCGTTGGGCTTTGACCGTATTAGTCTTATTAATTGTGGTCAAAATAGTGCCCGGAATCGTTTGGTGAAAGTTAAGGCCGGCATCAAAACTAAGTATACGGATTGACGATTTATTAAAGTTAAATTGGTTACTTTTTGTCAACCTCGTTACCGGCTTATAATTTTAAAATTCGAAGTCCTTAATCGCTTGTTGTTTAATGTTATAAAGCAAGCCATTTTAACGAAAAGGGGATCTTTCACTTCCATATTTATTACATCGAAGTGTCTTTCCTAAGTTACCAGCAAGTATGGGTCGTATTTTAAAGACTTTATCGTTAGCTGTAATTTTGAGTGCAACTGGTAGGTAAACAATTAGTGGACTCTTACTTTAACTAATCTATATAGTGGTTTGATATATCGTATTACCGTTTCCGGAGGGTAAATGAAATATAGTTCTCATAGTAGTTTTAGTAGTTCGATCCGTTGTAAATCCGTTGCTAATTACATGTAGGTTTACATTATATTACAGCTATTAAGTGTAATCATGCCTTTAGTTATGGTTAGTAAACTTGCTATTATAATAACTATTATACGCTAGCTAATCTTTTGAATTGTTGGCGACTGCATAAGGATCTAGTCTTTGTCTTTATCATCGTATCATTAAGCGGTTAGACATGAGTTTTTTTTATAACCGCCCCGTGGTTTTGCTTTTAACCTCGTGGATAATCCTCGACTTGAAGATCGTGAAGTTTCGTTCTTGGAGGCTGAAATCGGTTCTTAGTACTAATTATACAACCTCTCGAGTTAGTAGACTATTAATTTCGACCTTGTCGGTTTCCTTCAAAGTTTTGCCAGAGGTTTTAATAATAATTTGTGTTTGGAGCTTTAGTATTTAGTTTTCGTTAACATTTTTTTTTACTTAAGTAGTATTGTAGATACTACCCAGTGTGTATTCCTCCTTTTTAATGTTTCTCTTTTTCGGTAGCCTTTTACGCTGGTGGCGTTTTATCGGCTTGTTGAAGACAAATGGAGGAGATTCGTATTAGCTCAGTCGTTTATGTTAAGGGTCTTCATCGTTAGTAGCCCTAATAAAGCGTTTGACTTGAGTAGTTCGGAAAGATATAGGACCATTAGCAGTCTTAACAACCACTTCAGAGTTTATGATATTTAAAATCTTGTATGAGTCCTTTTATTTGGCTGGTTCCAGTTATATGATAACTTTACTTTGTAACGGCAAAATAAGTACGTCGGTTGTTAAGGGGCCGTTCCTAGTATTACAAGCGTTATTAACCTAGAGGCGTGCCGATTCCTTTCGTGGTTTCTTTAAAGCTTTTCTGTAAGCTGTAGCACGCGTTTGACTACTTTTCGAGAACAGAGATTTACTTTTTAGCCGTAGGTACGCTTTAAAGACTAATAGCGTCGACACTGGGCCTTCAGGGCCTAAACTATCATTTAAACCCCTTACCACTATCTAAAGGCATGTTTCTGGATCCGTAAAACTTGTAATTTTTAGCGTAAGTATATTATACGTTGGGAGAAGTAGTTCGTATACCCTTTGATCCTTTTCAATGCTTTAATAGGCTTTTACAGGTACCTGTTTACACTAAAGACCTATCATTTTCGTATTTTTCTAAAATTCTGTCGCCGTAAAGTTGATGCTGGTATCGTAGACGACGACGTTAGGTGGTCTCAGATACGTGTTAATCCATTGTATCTTTAGTGTTTTCCACGTATTTTTTGTCGAAAGGGACTTTAGAAACTTAGTCCAGTGAAAATAGGTCATGAAATTAATAACTTGAAAAATAGGCTTATTGTTTAAGTAAAATATATTAATAAATATTTCATAGTTTAAGTTTTGGTTGTTTCTTAAAGTAAACTTGAATTTACAGTAGTTTTGGGCATGTATTTGGTAGTAATAATAAACTCTTCCAATAGCTTTTAGGGAAAAGTGTTTTATATCTTTATTCCTTACGGACTTTGGGACTTTATAAAGCCTTTTAATGGTTGGGTAGTTAAAGCGCCGGTGTAGTTGGCGAAATTCCGGTTTCGTTAGGTTTAACTCTATTGTTTTTGGACCTTAAAGATAAAACTATAAATATCCCCATTGAAAGGCGTGGGGAAACCTTTGGCCGTTTTCAACTAAGTTGTTTGTCTTAACTTCAACGTTGACGTCGAGGGAGTTTTTTTTTTTTTTCATTAAAGTATAAAATGGGTTTAAGATTTAAGGATGTGGAACATAATTACTTTTTTAACATTTTAAATTACCGTTGTCCCTATTAACTATAGTTATTTACCTAGTTTGAAGATAACTTTAACTTTGATATTTCGTAGCGATTGATTTTAGGAGCTGTAGTATTTTTCCTTTGTAGTGCTACGTATTACGAATAGCTTCCTTTTAAGGTCTTTGTTAACCCTATATTTGGCATAATACTTTAAAATGTATGGTCCGCATAACTATCGCGAAGGTTAAAGGTATACGAGGGGTTAAGGGTATGATTAGGGTAAAGGTAAGGTTTTTTACCATTTGACCGGTACATAAAGACTTAGTTATCTAGTTACTGAGCTGCGGTGGTAGTATATTTATGCTATTTAATTTACTTAGCGGCTTTGTTGTCGTTACTTGGATTTTCGCCTTCGAATTTTTCGATTTGATTTAATTAATCCTGTTTAAAATTGGTAGAATACTAGATATAGTACATCACATTTTTTTTTTGTTTCGCTTGTTGGAGGGGTACCGAGTTGACTAATAGCTAAAATTGCTATATATTTAACATTTCTCACTACTATTACAACGATAGTATTTGCGATTAGCAAGTCCTTTTGAATTTTGACTTTGTTAGCGCTAGCGTAGCTGTTACCTTCAGTTTGTAGTTAGTAGGTTAGTCTTTAGGCGTTGTAAGCTCCTATAACCGTATGTAATGATCACACTAAATACCCGTGAGTGAATAGAAGGTGTCAGGGGGTTTATGTTAGCAGTAAGGTAGCAGAGGTAATAAAGGTGCAATATCAGAAGATGTTTGTTCGTGCTGTAGAATGATCACTAGCCGTTAGGCTATTCAGGTGTGTAGACTGAATACTTAGATTGACAACAGAAGAGCTATGAAGGAAATACTATCTATGTGGTGCTGACCGTGTCCTTATATTCCTATCCTTCATACTGTCTTCAGTATTGGACCGCTGGAGTCGCTGTCGGTCCCATTGGTCCTGTATAATCGACTGGACTGCTGTCGGTCCCATCGGTCCTTCCCTGTCCGGGGTTGCTGACATAAGAGAAGTTCCCCGCCTGATTCTAGACTTCAGGCTTTCTAGTGGCGCAGTATTGCATACTGGCCTGCTTCCTAGCCTGCTTCCTGGCCTAACCTCTGTCTGGATTATAACACCATACTTGCGGTCGATATAATTGATTACCGTAATATCTTCTTTATTTACGTTAGGAAAGTTATCGGCTTAAGGGTATATATCAAACGAGTTTGGTATACGTGTTATTAGAGTGGTAAGCGAGGAGAGTAATTAATTAAAAAAGCCTTCGCAGGTGGCATTTGATCGTTCTAGGGCGTATTTATATACGCTAACGCCTGTAACTATTACTCGTACCTATTCGCGAAGTGTAGCTTCTTTAGCGTAGGCTTTCTCTATTATTTGTTAGCATAACATCAGCATGTTAAGTATCTGATTAAGTACATTTATTGGTATTTCCTCCTTTTTTTCTTTTTCATTATAGTAGTCCACCACAAAGTAACCTAGTTTGTATAGGATTGGGTGAAGTGGACGTCGTATTCTAAGTGACGTTTTATGTTATCGTAGATTTCGCGAAATGTAGCGGCTCGAGTTAAAAAGGTTAGGTTTTAGTTTTTGGCGTGCCTTGTAAGGAATTTAGGAAATAGTAAGTGAAAACTTAAAGAGGAAATCTTTATCCATTTACAAATGTTTAGGAAGGGTATTATTTTGGTGTCAAGGAGGTTATAGGGCTTTCCGTCATACCTTTCTGCGTTGTTTCAGATCTTGGCAAAGTTCATAAGGAGTTTGTAGTTCATATTGACCATTTTAACTGGTTTTGGGAGCAGGTCACAATAGTTTTCTAATTTCGATTGGTTTTTCCTAGCATTTTAAGCCTTAGAGCTTTCAAAGTACTGTATTAAGGGTATTTGCTAGTTGACTGACTCGAGGGGTAAATTTCTGTAGTAAGACTTGTGGTGGATTTTCGTGTATAGGAAAATCTTTCGTATGAAGATGTTTAAGGGGCTTCTCAATCGAAGTACTGGAGGACGATAAGTATCTACAGGTTTTGAAAAGTTTAATGATCCTTCTTAATTAATTGGTGAAGAGCTTCAACATCAGTAACTTTTGCAACGTTAGCAGTTATTGTTTTGCGCACTTTGCCATCGCCGAAGGTATACTCCGCGTTTTTATATAGAGATGTTAGGCTGTCGAGTAGATTAACAGGTTTTCTATCGTTAGTACGTGAAGAGGTTTAATTTAGTTGGGGACGAGAAGGAGGTCTTTTGAATCGTATGTAGGGGCGTTAAAATCATTTATTACCCTTTCCTTCGGGTTGTAGGTTTTAAAGGTATTCTTTAATTTAAACTAGGTGAAAAAGAGTCTTTGATAGCTTAGTAAAACTCGTTTATGGTTAATAAATCCCTCATAGTTTAAGTTTTGCCTTTAGGATGGACTTTTTAGCTTCTTATCCCTTTTTCCATATATTAATAGTTAATTATCCAAAAAATTACTATAATTGCGAAAGGTAAGGTTACCGCGGTTATCTTTTTCGCCGCCGTCCTACTTAACGATAAAGTTTCCGACGAAGTTGACAAGGTGTTTTTCAGTTGAATTTTCATTAACTTCTTCTCCCTAAAAGTCGTAGATGTAATATTTGGCGAAAGTAGCTTTAACTATCTTAATTTCTTTTCTTATAGCGAGGTCGGTAATGGTTTGAAGATGAGCGTTAGAGGTAGACATTTTGATGTGTTGGATTTTGTAAGATGTGAAGGGCGTGTAGGGCGAGAGATTTAGTGATTTTGGGCGTAGATGTTTGGTATTTTGGCGTGAAGTCGCATGAGGACTTAGCAACTTATCATTGAGTTTCGCGACGTGGTTTTTTTGGCGCGACTTAGCCATTTTTGGTATTTTCGCTTAAATTAGCGAACTTGACGATTAAATTGGTGTAGAGAGTGAAAAAAACTGAAGTAGCAGTAAAGATTTAGTGTAGAGAGTAAGGTCGAAGCTTGTTTGTTGTTGTAGAGATTGTTTAGCGTGGGGACTTAGCTATTTTTCTTATAGTAGTAATACTCATAGTCATACTAACTTAGCCGGTTACCAACTTGTCGAACTTTAAAACTTTTGACAGTTAATTTTAACGTTTTTAAGAAAGATCTGGTAAAGAATTTTTGGTGTTTTTAATAGCGATACCGTCGCTTACTTTCAGATTGTCGTTGTGGATTAGCGTAACTTAAAATATTTTCTGTTTTCCAGCTGTTGTGGACTGGCACAGTACTAATAGAGGCCTTTCGTACAAATTTTTCCTCTAACTAAGCTGCTGTTGACGTAGAGCGTAACACGAAAGTAGCCTTTTCTTTTATTTAGTTAATCTGTATTTAACTTAATAAGCACTGATCAGTATTGGTAGAGCCTTAGATCGTTGTAACGTGGTCTATTCGAATTATGATTGAAGTAACAGTAGTATTGCATTGGTTAAGTGGTGGATGTATTGTTTTAGGTTTGGCAGACCGCTAGCCGGTCTACACTGTAATTTGTATGGTCAGTTGCTTGGCCCATGCCTTAGTATTAAGTGCGGCGTACTGCACTCGACTTACACCTAATGCGGTAAGTCCACATAAACAATACACTAAACTTGCAGTTCAGTTAATTTTACTATAAGTAAATTTGACCTACTGCACTGCATATAATATTATTCCGACAATAACTTTATATTTTCGTTTACCCTAATAATAGAAAATATTTCGTATTCATTAATTAACCGACTTATATGAAACCGAATAATCGTCAATGTCCGGTGTTGTAATATAAATTGATATATGGTGAAATATAATATCTAATTATATTACGAAAAGGCGGTGACAATTGGTAGGCAATTTTAAACCTCTTAATTTGTTCGTTCGATATTGATAACAATTCATGCATGATACGCTTTTAACAAAAGTTGGTTAACTTCTATTAAAAATATAAAGTTGTTTAAAATGTATTTACTTCATTCAAGTCGCAATTATGAATAATAAAAGTCGGAAAATCTATAATCTCTATTATATATCCCGAAATGATTTTATACAAGCGTTGGCGGTTATAAATGATACAACCCTAAGTTGGATAAACTTAGATAACCAGTTCGAAAAATTAATAAATACTGAAGGCCGTTGTCGGTAATTGGTAGGTCGACTATAATATTGACGGAAACATAGGATTTATAACGATCCGTAATGAAAAATGGTTAAAAAAGGCTTTATATTAATGTACGACGAGGCTTCGTATGATTACACTATATATATATTTAATATAGGCGTTGTATATTTACGATCATTCCCTTCTTATAATAATCCTGTTAAAAGATTAGAAATAACACGTTTTTACTTGGATAATTTGTCATAGTCAAATTGTGTGTTTATTATGAGATTCTCATTTTTAATGATTCTATACTCGATAATAGTAATCGATTACAATGATTTAACGTATTATTTGGGTCTATTTTATAATTTGTAGTTTATACCAAATATCTTATTTTAGCTGGAGAGTATTTGGCTCCTTCGGTAACCGTTAGTAAGAGAACTTTATATAACGAGTCGTTTATTATTTTTTAGTTCTATAACTTCGTAAAAGTACCCGACCCGAGAATAAAGTATCCGTTCGGAGTTATCGAAGTTAACGGGTTTAACGCGGGTTGAGTTTGTAAAGGTATCATAATCAATAACACCTCGATATCCCCTGACGTTATTATAATTAGCAAAGCGGGCGCTGGTCGAGCCCAAAAAGATTTTACTAGCGCCGATTCCCCGGAATCATCCGTCTTTTCTTCGGAGTATATATTATCGCGATTGAGTTACTAAGTATACATTTCAATAAATTTATCCTTGTATCTGGCCGTAACATACGTTTTTATATTGCATTAATGTATTGTTATTATATTTAATTTGGTAATGGAAATACGTTAAACAATCCCGTATACGGTGTTCTTTAACTTGTGATTATCTTGTTATTTACGGTTGAATGTATTTGGACGGGCGTACTAAGTTGTGGGCCGGTATCGTAAGTAATATTGGAAAAGTAAAGGAGTTTCGGTTAATCGAACCTAACACTTCAAAATCAAACGTGGCGAAGAAAAATATTCTAATCCTTTCTAATTCGTTAATATCGTAAACGGGGTTTGGATGTTACGCAATTTCAACGACTACGTTTTTAAATAAAATATTACCATTGAAAGATTTTTGCATCAAATAGTATAATTATACTCTGCATCCATTAATCGTACGAAATAATAAGCTATTAACTTTGAAATAATTTCCTCATACTTTTATAGTACGTATCCTTTTGACTTTACCCCAAAGTAATTAGTTTATATTACCGTTAGTCAGTCCGGATCCTAATATACTAAAATCGGCGTCGTAACAAAGGCATTTTTTAACGTTTGGAATATATATTCCTCCCGGTTTATCTAAATTTAACGAACTTCTCATATCTTAAATCGAACGAGATAATCGTCTAAATCGGAGAAATTACTAATAAAATTCAGATAAAAGTTAGTTAGCTCCAAAAAATATAGTACTTTTCGAATAATACATGGAGACTTTTATTCTCGTATTTCCCGGACCTTTTCGGGGTTCACCCGGATACTTCCGTAAACAGTTACGATAAAACGAATGTATTTTATCTTTTTGACCACAAATTTCTATTTCTTTAGGTTTAGGTTTCACCTGGTATCGCGAAGGCGTCTTAAATCTACACGAACTTGCGTTATATGATACTATGCAATACAGAGAGAAAAAAAGACAATAGTTACGTAGGTTATGATGAGATTATTCAACATATCCGCTATTACATAATTAATATACCGTAAAAAAGTCGCCGGAGTGCCTTTTAGTTTAGAAGAGGTAACCAATTACTTAAATAATTCGAAACGTATACGAAAAACCGTTAAATTTTCCTACCAAAATTTAACCTGGATACTGCAAACATCGTTTATAAATTGAACTCTGTAAGTTACATTAACCTCAATAATATACGTATGGTTTATTTAATTAAAGGTTAATGAAAACGATTTCACTCAGTGATTTCATTTAATATCCACTAGTAAATATAAAACCGTTATCCCTTTCCCGGTTTCAAAATTAATAATAAAGACGTCGCAGACGATAAGGAATTCTCGTAAGCCTAACACTTATTTATTAACTTCGTAATTCAATGTTTAAATTTAAAAGGTCAATCCCATAATATCAAATATCGTAAATCTTATGGTTTTTTAGTAAATTTTCATTTTTATTTGGTTTAATATAAATTTGTTGATCGTGTTTTCCCCTATATAGAGGTACGGCTTCTGTTTCTTCATTATTGAATAGGTTGCGGAACTTTGTTGATTCGGATAAAAGACATAACCATTTTTTTCCCCTTTTTTTACGGTAGTCGGTGCTGTTCATTGTAAAATCCGCGTTATTTTGCGAAAACTTATAGTAATATTCAATTACGATTAATACTCCGTACGTTATATCATTCGTCAAAATCGGGGTATTAAATTGATGAAACCCGATTTTATAACGTTTCGTATATTTTCCGACCTGTAATGTATCATTATTGTATCGATAACCAATTTTTTCCAATTATAAATAAAAAAACGTTTACCATTAACGTTTAGATATCATCTGTTAATATCGTATTAAAGGTTTCTAAAAATCATATCCCGCGTTATTCCGGAAATAATATATACTAATATTGGATTCAACTATTGATTAATATTTATACTAAACTTTTTTATTTAGATAATACGCGCATTTCGCTATAATCCCAATATCGTACCTATATTTCGAGGATATAATGATAGGATTTGCTTTATCCTTAACCGTTTTATCAAAGCCTCGTTTGTAATATAATAATAATTATAACTCAATTTGATTTAAGTATTTAAAAAGTAAGTGATATTAAAGGTATGGGGATAAAGATTAAACTTCGTTTCACTCGATTTTGTAATTATATCGTTAAGGTTACGTAATTTCTGAAAGAAACTATATTTCGGAGTTAGGTGTTTTCTATCGTTGTTAGTAGGAAACCTTTGTTTAACTTTTCCATTTAGATTGTATACAGCTTTATCAGAGGTTACTCCAGGCGGAGTCTATAACTACGTTAGTATTAGTTCATTGAATTATGACGTAGGCAACGCCCCGTAATTTTCCTAGCCTGGTGTTCCTTTACCGTCATTTACGTTATCTTACGTTTTTGGTTTGAAGAGATTATCGAACGGGTTTACTAATATAATTGATTACGATTACCGCGAATCTTGTGCGAAAATACCCCAAATATATGGTCTCCTATTATAATTGTATCTTTATCCGGCCGTTATATCCATATAGGTCACGATATTTATTGATTAATTTTTTTTTTAAGTTTAAAAACTTTTATTCGTCGGCGAGCTTATGTTATTTCATTATAACTTCGATATAATCTATTCAGTTAAAGCCTATTTTAATGGATTTGTCGCTAATACGTAGTGATACGAAAAAAGTATGTAATAACACTTTATGACTAAAAGCTAGTCTAATTCGCTCGTTTAAGCTAGTAATATCTCGAGATTAATGGTAAATATAGCCTATAGGTTTTTATCGTTTATGAATAATCCTTTTAATTTGACTAAATCTTTATCCGTGTAATAAAGGTGTTAAAAATAGCTTTAATATTGTCGAGAAACTTGCTTATATCGTATATACCTTTATGTTTGCCGAATTCGTAATATACCTTAATAGCTTGCTTTACCGTCGGTGTATAATATTCTTATACGTAAAAAAACGTATGCTGACCCATTTCGATTTATATTTTATTCGCCTTTGATATAAATTCGATCGTTTAGCGTGTCACTGTTTACCTAAACAGCAATCCGTCGAATTACGGTTGGTTATATTGTTTTCGGCTACCTCTAGACGTTGGAAAATTAGTCTGAGTTACTGTTAAGTCGGATTTGAATTTTGAATTTTTAGTCACAACCTGGATAAAGTAGTATATAGGGTCAAAAGCTAAAGTCTATTAACCAGATCATTGTATTTGTTTTATAGCAGACGCAATATAGTTTTTAATATCCTAAAAACGAGATATATCGGCTTGAATCGTCCCTAAAAAGGTAGGGGATTTATTTATAAGAGTAGAGAACTGGGTTTTCGCCGACGGCATATCTTCCCAGATAAACTTAAAGTGTAACGCGAAATTATTAATATCTGTTATCGATCTGTTTATCGTAAATAGTATTACTTCGGAAAAAGAAAAGAAACTTTGAATAATATGTTATAATTTAACCTACTATGGTAAATCAAGTAGTTGCTAAATAGAGTTTACTATTAAGGTATAGGCGGAAAACTAAAAGAGGTTATAGTGGTCCTTTATATAAGTCTTATAGATATGTTTAGTGCATAGCCCATCACCTGCCGTCATGAGTGCTACATGCAGACTGCACCCAAACCGGGCCCGAGCCGGGTACTATATATCCCGTTACGTGTACAGTCACGTGACCTATAGATTCAATGACCAATAGCGTGAGTCTATAACACTTTAACTTTAGGATATACCACTTGGTTTATTTAATATAAGCTAATGCAAAAGTATCGAAGGATTTCAAAGATTTTACATATAATTCGGCAAAGGCATCGACCTATCCATTTATAGACGTTTTGTTTGAAATACTACAGGCTTCCATTATAAAAATCATTTTTGGAATAGTAATATTCGCAATGCAGTAAGTCAACTTTACTTACAGTAAAGTTGACTATACTGACTGCAACTTAAGTGTATTATTTTGTATGAGCCCACTATATTAGCTATAAGTCAAGTATAGTATGCACTCACTTTACACGAAGGCATGGGCCAAGCAATTGACTATATAAATTACTGTTCAGACCAGCTAGCTATCTTCTAAACCTAGAAAAATTCATCTACCACTTGACCACGAAATACTCCTATTACTTCGACTAATAGAATCGACAACGTTACAACGTCTAAATCTCTACGAATACTGATTGGTATTTATAAGGTTAAATACAGATAAGTTAAGTAAAATAAGAACATACTTTTCAGTTATGCTCTACTTTAATAACTGCGGTTAGGGTAAAAGAAATATTTTTTCGAAAGGTCTTTACAAAATGCGGCTGTTGTTATGGTAATAAGTAAATAAGACTTCTAGATTGCGGCGGTTTTCACGGAAAATTAGAGATAGCGAGGGTATCGTTATTAAAAACACTAAGACATCTTTATTGCTCTTTTTTTCAAAACGTTTAGATTACCTGTTAAAAGTCTCGAAGTTCAGAAAGTCGGCAAATGGCGAAGTAAGTACTACTATGGGTATTATTATTAAAAAAACGACTAAGTTTTATAGCTAACAACTTTTAACTATCGATCTTTACCTATAAATAATAAACAACCTTCGACTTTATTTTTTATACCAAAAATTTTCCTTATTTTACCATTTTTCTCTTTTCCTACGCTAATTCAATTGTTAAAACCTGTTATTTCAAGCGAAAACACCAAAAATTGCAAATTTATGTAAGGAAAATCATGTCGCGCGACCTGACGCCAAGTCACCAAGTTTCTACGCGACTTCATCCCAAAAAAACATGTCTTTACGCCTCAAATTACCAATTCCCTCTCCCGCTAAGCCCTAAACCACCGAAAACCTCAAAATGACACCCTTCTAAAACATACTAAAGGCGATTGAGGTCCTCGAATCTGTCTTTTCTAAGTAATATAATAAAGACCTATAAGGCTAAGATATCGACGAAAGCTCAACAGAGAAACACTTAGTAAACTTTATCGGCTACTATATTTTCGAATGCTATAACTGTAAAGATTTGGACCACGCTATCCGTAAGTAACGCGAATTCTTTAACGATTAGACAATTAATATGTAGAAAATAATCAAAAATACCATTGAATAGAAGTTAAAGTCGAAACATAAACGACGAGGGATTTACATGTTAAAAAAAGCTTTACTAAACTAGTAAAAACCCTTTTCTAACTGGCATGATTAAAGGAATACCCTTAAGACCCACGCCCTAAAGAAAAAGGTGTTAAAAAACCTTGATGCCCTTACATGCGATTTAAGAAACCTGTTTTTACCTTTAGCTCAGTTAAACCTTTTTACTCGTTATCGATAAGGAAATTATTAACCTTTTTGACAGCTCGACACCTTTACGAAATAGCGTATAGTACGCCTTTAGTGGTGGTGGAACGCGTAAAGAAATAGCCGCTAATATGGTTAAAAGAACTAACGTTATCATTTTACACCAGTTGATTAAGCAGGGTCGTCAAGTCCCTTAAAATCTTTAAGCCCCTATTACACCTTAATCCTCTAATTAAAATCGCGAAGCTCTCTATGAGACTTTTTAGGGTAGGTTAACCTATATACACAAGCTTATCATAAGTCATATTAAAGAGCTTTACCCTTCGAACTAAGCGACTAACAATTACTCTTAACACCGTGATTTGGAGGTTTTTGTTATGGAATTAGACCGTTGTCCATTGAGACTATACGTTACGTGGCTGTGCACGTAACGGGATGGGCAGGACTTGGCTTGGGCTTGACCCAGGTGCGGACCGGATACGGTCTAAGTACAGGCCGGATACGGTCAGTGTACGGCATTTGTAAGGGCACGTAACGGGCTAGGCACTGGTCTTACCCAAAAGCCTTACACGTTGTGCCACGATAGCCTTTTCTAGTCTTTCTCAGTACCGTAATAATAATTCCTATTTAGCACCTATTTAGCTTACAATCGTAGGTCGGATTATAATATACTATTAAGGTTTTTATTTTTATTTTTTCGGAAAAATATTACTTATAATAAACGAATCGATAATGAACGTTAATAATTAAACTTTACTCTTTAACTTTCTCGGGAAAAATGGGCCGTCGGCGAATACCTAATTTTCTAATTTTATAAATATATTTCCTACTTTTTCGGGACCGATTTAGATCGACATTTTTCGTTTACAAAATACCGTAAGCTTTATCGCGTCGATTATTAAATAATTGTAATAACCGGGTTAATCGACTTTAACTATCGACCTTATGTCCAACTTTACTAAGGTTATGGCGAAAATTTAGTAACTTAAAACCGAATTAGCCGCGATTCGCCTTGGGTTTTCACCGGTTTAAGGCAGATAAAAACGACATAATTAACCGTAATTCGACTAATATACTTTGACATAAGAAACGACGCGATAAATAATGAAATTCATATTAAAAACAGATGAAATTGAAATTAAAAATCGTCGGTATACATTACTTTATGTATAGGAATATCATACGGCGACAGTGAAGTAAAAAGTGATAAAGTATTACGAAATCAACTGATATAAAGGTATATATAATATAAACACGTTTTCGATTATATCGAAGCAAATTTTAATGATCTTTTCCGCGAAAATAAGATATTAGTCGAATTTAAAAACTTAATTATACACGAGAAAGAGCTATAGGTACCATTCGTTATGAGGTTCAAAATACTTTTAGTTTAAACGGGAGGCCTAAATTAATCTTCGACTGTAAAATGTAACTACTTACTCTTTCGCATATCGTTACGTATCCGCGACAAATTTATTGCGATAGGTATTAGCCAGGTAAACTATATCGTAGCCTTAAAGAAATCCCGCAAACTCGTCGAAAAAGTAAAGTCTTTAAATTTAAAACAACGTTTTAGTCGTTAGTTAACGAAACCCGTTGAAATTTAACGGTCGAATAATAATACAGTTATAACAATTTTTTTTATCTTTTAAAAGAATTTGTTAAAAGGCCGCAACAATCACAGCTAATCATCGAAATATCGCGACTAATTATCTTACCAAATCCGTTCGATACGTATTTAAAACTAAAATCATAGGGTAACGTAAACGACGATGAAGGAATATTAGGTTAGGCTGAATTCGAGGCATTACGTACGTTATAACTTATTGGATTATTACTAACACGGTTACGATTTCCACCCAGTATTACCTTTTGCATAGTTATGTTTGGTTTAAGTCAAAAAGGTAAAGAAAGGTTTTCTATTAATAGCAACTGAAGAAGCATAACTTTTAGATATAGTTTCGTTTGAGGGTTTTATAACTTGAATAACGTAATTATAAAATCTAATAGAAGGGGGTTTAATTTAATTAAAACACGTATAAACGAGTATCTTTTTTTTATTTTTATATTTCTTAATAATACCTACCTTGTTGGTAAGCCTTGGACGTTGAAACGTTGTCGATTCGATTGGTCGAAGTAACAGTAGTATTGCAATAGTTAGATGGTGGATGTATTGTTTGAGTTTTGGTAGACCGCTAGCCGGTCTGCACTGTAATTTGTATGGTCAATTGCTTGGCCCGTGCCCTAGAGTAAAGTGTAGGATACTGCACTCGACCTACACCCAATGCGGTAAATCCACACAAAGTAATACACTTAACTTACAGTACAGTTAACTTTATTTATAGTAAAGGTTAACCTACTATACTGCATGTAATACTATTCCAACACTAGTAGCTTTTTGGTTTGTACGCGCGTACGCTAGTGTAGCTGACCAATCTTTTCCGGTTTTCACTGAAATGCCTCCTCATTAACTAGCCAGACCTCTATCAATTCCACTTGACTTTTATACTGAATTGTACCCAATTATATATATATCAACCCTGTTTAACCTTAATTGTTCCGTTCCTCCAAGGTCCAAGTTTATTAACTCTCACAAAAAGTTTTTTCGCCATAAACCTTTGCAGGCCTTTACTTTAACTGTACCAGTTAATCTTGCTAGCCTTAATTCCCTGGCAGTCTTTCAGTTTGCCAGCATATCCCTATTCGCCGTTACGTGATCTGAGTTATTTAGGTGGTTCATTAACGTAGCCCTCGATTCGTATAGTTGGCTTGTTACTATTTATAAAACTTTCCAAGGCTTTGTTCAGTGATCCCTTTGTTATGGCGTCTATGGAGTTGTCTTTTCCATTAATTTATCGGAATTCGTTAACCTCCCTCCTTTCGTAGGCTTCGCAAAGCGTTATTACGTCGATTATTAGGCGTTTTCACTAGTAGTTCCGAGTTTTAAAAGGAATTTAAAAAGGCTTCTTAAGTCGGTATAGATTACCATTGGGATAGAAGGAATCCGTGATTGCCTGGTAATAAATAATGTTAAGGGTTTTTCATAATGATATACCTACGTTAATACCCTCTATTATACCATATACTTCCAATATTAATACGCTTCATGTAATCCTTATACACTTGACGAAGGATAAGTAAATCAAATTAACGATAATGCTAAACTAATCTTTTCGCCTATTTTTGTTAACAAGGGTTATTAAAAAGCTGATTTGTAAAGATAAGTCGGTGTTATTTGTAAAAATCCTATTCGTAAAGATTATAAACTTGGTCTTTAAAAGGTCGATGAACACCATATTAATTTTACGGTCTAAGTTTTGCATTTGCCTCTCCAATCTTTTATTTAGCCGATTGAATTCTTTATCCCTTGATATTTGTGTTTATACCGTAAAAGATAAATCGTAGGAGGCCTTCGGTTTGTATAGGATAGCAATATAACTACCCCATATACGTTGTTTTAAGTACCTTTTAGCCCTAGCCTTATTAGTCTTATCAATTGTGTTAAGGATAGCGTTTTGACCCTTTTAGAGAAAGTTTAAACCAGTGTTAGTACTAAGTATGCAGATTACCTATTTATTAAAGTTAAATTGATTATTTTCTGTTAACGATGTTACCGGTTTACAATTTTAGAATTTAAAGTTCTTGATCGTTTATTATTCTAATATTACAAAGTTTACTATTTCAACGAAAAGGGTATAGTTAATTTGTATATTTACTATACTAAAGTCTCTTCTTTACGTTAATAATCAATACGGATCGTATATTAACTACTTTATGGTTCAATTGGATTTCAAGTAGGACTGATAGGTTAAAAACTAATGTATTCCTATTTTAGACAATTTATAGTGGTTCAATATACCATATTACTATTTTTAAAGGTGAATAGCACATAGCTTTTACAGAAATTTAAATAGTGTAATCTTTTGTAAATCCGTTATTGATTATATATAGGTTTGCATAATATTACGACTATTAAATGTAAACCTACCTTTAATCCTAGCTATTAAACTTATTACTAAGGTAATTACCAAGCGTTAACTAATCTTTTAGACTGTTAGCATTTTTGTAAGGATTTAGTCTTTACCTTGATCGTCGTATCCTTAAGCGATTAGTTGTGAATTTTCATACGACCGCCCCGTAGTTTTTCCCTTAACTTCGTAAATAATCCTCGATTTAAAAATCGTAACGTTTGGGGTTTAAAGGTTAAAGTCGAATTTCGGTACAAATTATATAATACTTCGAATTAGTAAACCGTTGATTTCGACTTAATTCTTTTGAAAAAAGGGTTTACTAAAAGTCTTAATAATCCATTATACTTTAAGCTTTACTGTCAAGTTTTCGTTATCCTTTTCGTTTCTATTTACCTAAACATTATTGTAAATACGATCCGGTATATATTCCTTCTTTTTAACTTTTTTTTTTTCGGGGGTCGCCCGTATCGGCAGCGTTTTATCGGCTTATTAATAACGTGTAAAAGAGGTTTTTATTAGCTTGGTCGCTTTAATTAACAGGTTTAAAAGTTTTTATCTTTATTTCCTCTAATATAGGGTTAAACCTAAGTAATTCGAAAGGATATAGGGCCGTTAACAGTTTCAATAATTTTTTTTAAGTTTATAATACTTAATATCTTATATAACCCTTTCTATTTACGTGGCTCCCATTACGTGGGGACTTTACTATGTAGCAGTAAATTAAGTATGTCGATCGTTAAAGGACTGTTTTTGGTGTTAAGGGCATTATTAATTTGGCGGCTTGCCGATTCCCTTCTAAGTTCCCTTAAAGCTTTACTATAGGCCGTAGTACGTTTTTGAGTACTTTTCGATAGCAGAGATTTACTCGTTAAGCGTAGGTACGCTCTAAATATTAGGAGCGGTAGTACCAAGCCGTTAGGGCTAACGGTGTTATTGAGGTATTTTACTGCTATTTATAGGCGTATTTCCGGATCCGTAAATTTTTTTAATCTCTAATGTAAGGATATTATACGCTCGGAAAAGTAGGGCGTGTGCTCTTTTAAACTTTTTAATACTCTAGTGGGCTTTTATAGGTATCTGTTTACATTGAATACCTATTATTTTGGTATTTTTTTAGAATTTAGCCGCCGTAAAGTTAGTATTAATATCGTGGATGACGACGTTAGGTGGACACAGGTACGTATTAATCTATAGCATCCTTAACGTTTTTCACGAATTCTTTACCGCAAATAACCTTAGAAACTTAGCTCCGTAAAAAGAGGTTGCGAAGTTAACAACGTGGAAAATAGGCTCATCATCTAAGTAAAATATATTAATAAAGATCTTGTAATTGAATTGTTTATCGTCTTTTAATGTAAACTTAAATCTCCGAAGGGCTTGAGCATACGTTTAGTAGTGGTGGTATAGCTTTTTAATAACTTCAAGGGTAGAGTATTTCACATCATTATGCCTTACGGACTTTAGAACTTTGTACAGCTTATTAATAGCTAGATGGTTAAAGCGCTGGTATAGTTAACGAATTTACGGATCCGTTAGGTTTAACATTACTATTTCCGGGCTTTGAAGATGAAACTATAGGTGCCCCTACTTAAAAGCGAGTAAAAACCTCTAGCCATTTTTAATCAGTTCGTTTACACTAACGTTAACGTTAACATCGAGAGTTCTTATGTCTTTTAAACAAAGTAAAAAAGGGGTAAGAGATTTAAAAATGTGGAACGTAATCGTTTTCATAATAATTTCCATTGTCCTTAGTAACTATAGCTATTTGCTTAGGCTATAGCTAACTTTTGATTAACTAGTATCGCAACGATTAATTCCAGTAGCTATAATACTTTCTCTTCGTAGTGTTACATACTGCGAATAGCTTTCTATTAAGTACTTTACCGTCCTAGAATCTGGAATAATACCTTAAAACGTGTAATCCACGTAACTATCGCAAAGGTTAAAGGCGTATAAGGGATTAGAGGTATAGTTAGGGTAAAGGTAAGGGTTTTCACCACCTCAACGGTATAGAAAGGCATAATCGGCTAGTTATTAGGCCGCCGTACCAGGATTAGTATCTTCGTGTTATTCAATTTGTCCAAAAACGTTGGCGACGTTAATTATCTTATCGCCTTTAGCATCTACGACTTAATTCAAGTAATCTTGTTCTGAAGCAGTAAGGTAATGGATGTGGTACGTTACTTTCCTGTTGTTACGCTCGGCGGGGTGGTGTCGAGTTGACTAGTAGTCATCCTTATTATATATCTAATATCTTTTGTTACTATTACGACGATAGTATTTGTAGTTAATAGGTCCGCCTAAATTTTATTAGTATTATCGTAGGTGTTTCTTCTAGTTTAGGGCCGAGGTCCAAGGGCCTGACTTTAGGCGTTATAAGCGCTCGTATTTGCGGTTGACGTAATTGACCACCGTAAGGTCTTCTTTATTTACATTAAGTAACTTGCCGATTTGTGAATACATACCAAGCGAGTTTGGTATACGTGTTATTACGGTAGCAAGCGAAAAACGTAATTAGTTAAAAAAGCCTTTGTAAATGGTATTTAAGCGTTTTAAGGCGTATTCGAACTCGCTTACACCTGTAATTACTACCCGTACCTATTCGCGAAGTGTAAATTCGCCAACGTAAACCTTTCCCATTGCCTTTTAATACATTATTAGCTTATCAAGCATTTAATTTAAAACATTTATTAGTATTTTCTCCTCTTTTTTCTTTACCATTATTATAATGCATCTTATAGTAGCCCATTCTATATAATATTATGTAAGTTGGACGTCGTACTTGAAGTGGTCTTTTATGATATCGTAAATTTCGACAAACGTAGTGGCGCTCGTTAGGACAGTTAAGTAATAGTTTTTGACGTAACTTGTCAGGATTTTAGAAAACAATGAGTGAAAACTAGAAGTTGGGACCTCTATTTATTTGAAGATATTTAGGAAAGGTATTATCTTAGTGTTGAAAAGGTTGTAAGGCTTTCCCTTATACTTCTCTGTATTATTCCAAATCTTGGCGAAAAACGTTATAAGTTTGTGATTGATGTTAACTATTTTGACAGGTCTTGGAAAAAGGTTGTGATAGTTATTTCAGTCTTAAATAGCATTTCTTGGTGGTTTAAGCCTTAGTATTTTCGAAGCACAGTGTTAAGGGTAATTACTAGTCGCCTGTCTCGAAGGATAAAGTCCTATAGTAGGGCTTATGATAGGTTCGCGCGTGTAGGTACATTTAAAGGAAAATGGGTTTTAAGGGTTTCAAAGATTCAATTGCTAGGGAGTAATGGGTATTTAAGGGTTTTGGAAAGCCTGACGATTTTATTTAATTAATTGATATAGGAAGTTAACATTAATACCTTTAGCCGCGTTGACGGCCCTTGCTTTACGAGTTTTACCGTCGTTAAGAGCCTATTATGCGCTGTTACATAAATTTACTAAACCTCCAAGCAGATTAACAGATTCCTTATCGCTAGCGTTTAAAGAGGTTTAACTTAGCTAAGGGTAAGTTGAGGGTCCCCTAAATCGTGTATAAAGGCGGTAAGGTTTTTTAATAGCTTTCCTTTTAAACAGTAGGTTGTAATAGTATTTGTTAAGTTGGACCAAGTTCAAAAAGGTTTAGGCTAACGTTATGGTGCCTTATATTTAAACGAAGATTCTTCGTTTTTTTTTCAATTCAGACCTAAATCTTAACTTAACCCCTTTTTAAATTGTTTTTCAAATATTAATTATCTAGTTGTTAAGAAACTTATGTTATCTGTTAAAAATGCGGTTAGTGTCGTGATTGGTTTTGTGTTTAATGATAAAGCATCTGACGAAATTGGTAAGGTATTTTTCCGTAAATCTTTTATGAACATTTCGGATCCAAAGGTCGTTGTCATAGTACTTAGTGAAAAAGTGTCCGAGGGCCTTAATTGCTTTTTTCCACTCAGAGTCGGTGATAGCTTTAAATTGAGCGTTGGCGGTAGATATCTCGAGGTGTAGGGCTAAGAACTAGGTAATCTTGGGGATAGAGTTTTGATGTTTGGGCGTAAAGTTGCGTAAAACCTTAGCGATTTGGCGTGGAGTCGCGTGATGTAGCTTTTTCGGCGCGATTTTGCAATTTTCGGTATTTTCGCTTGGGGTAACGTACTTAACGATTAAAGTAACGTAGGTAGTAAAAAAAATATGAAGTATAAGCAGAGGTTTGGTGCAAAGGGTAAGGTCGAAAGTCGTTTATTGGCGGTAAAAGACGAAGGTTAAAGATTGTTTAGCATAGGGACCTAGTCGTTTTTGTAATAATAGTACGGGAAATATTACTAACTTAGCCGTTTGCCAACTTGACAAACTTTGAGACTTCCGATAGTTAATCTTAACGTATTTACGAAGGATCAATAAATATTTCTTGGTGTTTTTTAAGTAATGATACTGTCGCCTACTTTCAGATTGCCGTTAAGGACTGATGTAACCAAAAAGTTTTCTTGGTTTTCCTGCCGTTAAGAACTTACGTAGTACTAATTGAGGCCCTTCTTAAGAATCTTTCCTCTACCATAACAGCTGTAGCCACAAAGTGTAACAACCGGAAAGTAGTTTCTTCTTTTACTTAGGTTATCTATGTTTAATCTAGCAGGCAAGCACTGATTAGTTTTGGTAGGCCTTAGACGTTACAAAGTTGTCGATTCGATTGGTCGAAGTAACAGTAGTATTTTAGTAGTCAGATGGTGGATGTATTAATTTAGGTTTGGCAGACTACTAGCCGGTTTACACTGTAATTTGTATGGTCAATTGCCTGGTTCGTGCCCTAGAGTAAAGTGCAACATACTGCACTCGACTTACACCCCATGCGGTAAGTCCGCATAAAGCAATACACTTAACTTGCAGTATAGTCAACTTTACTTACAGTAAAGGTTGACTTACTATACTGCATGTAATACTATTCCAACACACTTTTTGAATATTGAAATCTATTTTGCCTATAATTATTATTATATTATAATTTAAGCGTTAGTATAACAGTTATGGATAAAGTAAATTCGATCATTATATAAGTGAAATTTCGATACGATATTAATGTTACGATATAATAAACTTATTACAAAAATAATCAAATTTCATATACACATTAATAGATAGTCAAACTCGATATTAACATATATCTTTTCCGGAATAACGCGGGATAAAATTTTTAAAATACCTTGGATACGATATTAATAGGTTACCTTAAATACGGGTAATAGCTGTTTGGTAATTTCAAGTTAGGGAGGTTTAGTCATCGACGTTATAATGATATATCTTAAGACGGTAAATATATAAGGCGTGGTAAATTAGGTCTTTTTCGAATCAATTCAACTTTGCTATCGAAAGGTATAACATATTGGGGACCCGTTTTTAATAACTTATATTATAATATTTTACGAGATAACGCGGATTTGATAAATAATGCCGGCGATTACGGTTAAGGAGGAAAATAATTAATTACGTTTTTTTACTGAATTTAACTAAATTTCGCGACCTGTTCGATAAGGATAAGGATATAACTTTACCCCTATATCAGGGGAAACTCGACTACTATATTTATATTGAATTAAACAAAGATAAGTCTTTGTAAAATCGACTTTAAGGGCCGTTGTACTCGATGTTACGGAATTAATTTCTTAAACTTTGACGACAAGTTACGGAGTTAATAAATGATGGTTAAATTCGGGTAAACCTTTTATCGGCGGTGACGCCGGTATTATTCATTTGTAAGCCCTGGAGGAGTGGGGGATGGTTTTATATTAATTACCGAGTACTAAATAAAATCACAAAGAACGACCATTTACTTTACCTTTAATTAAAGAGACCCTATATACGTTATCAAAGTTGATATAACTTACGAAATTAGGTATTAGAATAGCCTTTTACCGTATTCGAATAACACCTAGGTCAAAGAAATTAACGGCGTTTCGTACGCGGTTGGAGTTATTTAAATAATTAGTTACCCTTATGAAACTAGAGAAAGTGCCAGCGACGTTTTAACTATACATTAATTATATAATAGTAAATATCTTGAATAATTTTGTTGTAGTGTATTTAGACGACTTCCTAATATTTTCTTTAAATACTAAGTAAAATCACATGGCGAAAGTTCATATAATTTTGAGGAGTTTTCGTAATACGGGGTTAAATCTGAATTGAAAAAGGAAGACTTCGCAGTTAAAGAGGTAAAATACCTAGGATTTATTTTAAGGGTTAGGGTAGGAATTCGGGCTGACACCGAGAAAGTCCAGGTAATCTACAAATAAAAATACTACGTACGGTTCGAAATGTTCGAAGCTTTTTAGGTTTTGCCAACTTTTATCGTAATTTCATTAGTAATATCTTGAAACTAACCGATTATGTTGTCCGCTTGACGAAATAAAGTATTAGTTCGTTTTAGACGAAGTAAGAAAAATATATATTTTAAACCTTAAAAGATGCCTTTATTATTACCCCAATTTTAGTATATAAGAATCCAAATCGTCTAATAATAATGGAAACTAACCATTTGGAAACGGCGTGAATAGGGTACTTATTGTAACAAAATGAAGATAATATTTTAAAACTAGTAACTTACTACTCTGTACGATTAATAAATACGAAACGCAACTATATTATTTACGATAAAAAGCTTTTCGCGTTGGTGTCTTATTTAAAGGCGAAGTCTTCCGAATTACGTAGTGTCCATATACCGTTTACGATCTTAACTGATCATAAAGGATTAAAATATTTTTCTTTAGTACGGTTAATTTCGAAACGTTAATCTAAATAAGCTGTAATCCTTTTACTTTTTTAATATCACCTACGATACAGGTCTGTAACTCAAGGCACCCGCCAGAATACGTTGACACGAAGGTTATAAGATAAACTAGGTTAATAAATGCCGCACGCAGGTTTTTAAGTCTATTTTTATTATTATATTAAACGTAATATTAATAGACTTATATATTAAAAGGACATATATTACCGTGGGTTATGTTGAATATTTTAGGGAAACGAAAGCCTAGTTATTATATTATGACAACATATATCTTCAAGGTGGGTCGAAAGTTTTCGAAAGGCCGTTAAAGGCGATACCGTTCCAGGCCCGGCTTATACCTGGGTCTTTATCGGGGATAACGTTAAGGGATTTTAGTACGACGGTATTAACGGTACCATCGTGAGCCCGGCTCGCGTTAGATCCGCCGGTATCGTTAACACTAAGTGGTTACCTTATTTTCGGCCTGGGTACGTTAACGTAATTATAGGATCAAAGAGTAACGAACAACCTATTATATAAAATTCAGCTTCTAGCGGTTTTCGAATGCGTTGAACGTTTTTTATCTAAAGTAAAACGATTGATACAAATTTTAAATTACGAAATTAATACGTAAAGTGTATTACGTTACTATAATCGTTTATAATTACCGAATTCAAAATTATTAATTATAAGTATTTTATAATTAACCTACAACTTGCTTATTATAGGTTATATGGGCAAAAACATTTTATTCCACGTTTTTTAACAGGATTACTATTTAAAGGGGATAGTGGTAAATATTCGACGTTTACATCTAATATACACGTAAATAACGAGACGAAACCTCGTTATACCTTAAGGTAAAATCTCCTTTAACCTTTTTCTATTTTCAACCAGTATTAAACGTATATTTCGGTCGTTTTTATAATCGACTTATTAGCTATGAATATTGGCCTTCGATATTTATTGATTATTACGAATCGAATTTTTAAGTTTATATAGCTAAAGGTTATCTAGTTTATAATTTTCGATATGTACGCGAAGTGTTTTCGGGATATATAATGAAGATTTTATGGATTTTAAGCTTTTATTATTAGTAACCTCTATTCGAATCAAGTAAACGTATTTCAAAAGACCCTTTATTTTTTTTGAATTAAAGTCGAATGACTTTTTTTGCGACGTATTGCCTATAAATTGATAATGGTATTAAAAAAGTAAACCAAAAAAAAATTAAAAGTATTTACGTATAGTTGTCGCCTTTTTATAATACGATTAGGCTTTATGTTTACCCGTTTATTAATTTACGTCAAATAACCAAAAGTCGACGGTTACCGGTTTTTATACGAATCGTTTGATAAATTATTACGAAAAGTTACCTATTTTAAAGGGAAACGGTGATACGAAATTGTTAATTAATTCGACGGGGCTAATCATTACGTTTTTAGTTTATTTAAATAAGTAGACGAAAGTAGCCTAGGTAACGATAACTTATATCTAATAACAATTTAAAATCACGGCGAATCGTAAACAACATTCGGTTAAACGATACAAAGTGGAGAATTACATTAGGCTAAGCTTTCACAACATTAAAACTAATCGTCCGAGTAAAAATCTTAATTGGTTTTATAATTAATACTAAGTAGTCGATGATTCGAACTCGTTTAATATGATGTTAAACATCTTTAATAAATATCTTATACTTTATATTAATTTAATTAAGCTGGCAGTTTCGGACCCTTTTTCTTCGTAAGCTTTATCCGATATTCGTCTGGAACCAGTTTTAGTAATGAACGATATAGAGAAAGACGAATTCGAGGAATTTAAGATCTAAAATATTCTCGCGATAAAGACGAAATGAGGCGGGATTCGTTACTTATTAGTTGAGTAGAAGGGCTATAATAAGCCGGAAAGGGAGTGGCTAGAAGATTTCTAGTATATTATAGTTGTAAATAAATTCAAAACGAAATAAGGAAATATTCTAATTTACGATAACCCGATATTTCGACGTTGGTGTTAAACTTATATTAAATGAACAACGTAGGACCAATCGTTTATATCCTTGAAATAACACTTTACTTCAGGATGAAAAGGAGAATTGATTATTAAACGAAGTTATAATATAAGAATTAAGGCCGGGTAAACATTATTCAACTATTTCGGATACGTATCTGACAGTAAGGCGACTTTTATTAAAACCTAACGAAAATCCACCTACATATTATTATTATTTTTATCAAAATTCAGCGAATACTGGCGTTATTAACATTAGGAGCCTTATTATAACTAGCTTCGAATAATAAATGATACCAGGAGAGGGAAACTATAAAAAGCGTAACGAAAACTAGTAAACGTTAAAAAGGGGGACTAATAAAAAGCGGGATGAACAAGAGGCGATGTCGAGGATAACGGATAACGCGAAAAGGAGCGGACGTTGAAAAAAGCCTATAGCAGATAATGTGAAGAGGGACGGATGCTAAAGGAGGTCGACGATAAAAAATAACGTTAGAAGGGACGGATGGGAAGGGGAGAATAACCTTTTAAACGGGTTACCAAAGACTATAACATGTTAATTTAAATCCGGGTAACGCGGTTATCCCGAACTCGAACCTACGCCCGCTAGCGATCGGCTCGATTGACTTACTTTTATTAAAAGTTAACAAATAAAACACGGGTAAAATCGGAAATCATATAATTAAACTTCAAACGTCGTTCGTAACATTTTATAAACTGTAGCCTATATTAATTATAAAAGATGTGATTTAAGAGACTACATTCTTTTAACCCTTTAGTCTGAAACTATAAAAAAGTATACGATGGTAGTTAAAAGGGGCCGAAACGAAAACGTTACGCGTTAAAATCCGGATGGCTAAAGGCGTTCTATCTTTATAAATAGGTGATATAGTAAAAGGCAACGGAAAAATCCGAGGTAAAAACGAACCCGAAAGGAAAAGGCGACGTGAACGTATAGCCAAAGAGGTAACGGCTTATACGGACGGTACAGTAAAAACTCCTTACTCTCGAACGATATTATAAAACCAGGTAAACTAATTAACTAATTGAAAAAAGGCGGGGATAAAGACGGGTCGATAACCTAGGATATTTCTCTAACGTTTACGCGTAGAGAATAATATATAGCCCTTATCTTTTACCACAACAATCAACTAACGTAAAAAGATACTTAAATCAGATAAAGCTGTAAATAAACTTGTTTTCTAAACACATTACGAAAAGGAGATAATTTACGGTTAAATTTATTATAAAGTTAATTTGTAAGCTTACCTTATTATAAACCTTTTGGTATATACAATAACTTTACGTTCGATAAACTTAAACGTGAAAAATAAATTGATCAAAGTTTAAAAGACGGTTAATATTTAATATATAAACGTTTTTGACTTATAACGAAACAAACTTTTTTTTATCCTTACTATTTTTAAAAATGAGGAGATTTTTTATAACTCGAAAAGGTTGAGAAAGGTAATTGATAACAGGGTATCAATATATATTAGGATAACATACTTTATAAAAAGACTTATTATTACTTTTGAAGGCGCCGGCGGGAACGTAACCTAAATTTAGCCTATTATATACGTCGTCTATAATAATCATTTAGGGAAAAAAGGCGAAGATATATCATCGGGAATGGCTAATTAAAATATATAAAGGGAAGGTAAAATAGTTATAAGGATGATAGTTAATAAATGAAGGCGGAAGTGTAAAAAGGAAAAGAAGGAAGTTTTAAAGATTACAGGAGGGGTTTATATTTATAAGAATTAGGGAATCGGATTAGATAAAGTCTACGTGTTATACGGTGCGCTTCACATGTTATTAAAGGTAAAAACGTGACTTTACACGACGAGTAATACGATATCAACGGTAAAAAGAATATATTACACAACGCGTTAACGGGTACATTATGCGACGTCGGCGATGAAAAAAACGTATTATATACCTAACCTATAATCGTACTATGGGGTACCGGCAATAAGGTTAAAGGGCGCGTTATATAACGCCAGAAACCTAGGATCAAACCGGCCGAAACGTTATACGATATATTAGTTATAATCTTAGCGGTTCGCGTTCAACATACGTACTTGGCGAGTACAACCCGCGTCCTGTATTTATTTAAAAAGACGTTGTAACCTTTACATTATCCGGGGAAGAGGGGGTATATTATAGACTTAGGCCGTTGGCTATTAAGCTTATAGGTTACGTAACTATACACGTAACGAGATAGGAAAAACCCGACCTAACCAGGCTCGAGTACAGACCGGATACGGTCCGGGTATAGGCCGGGCTCGGTCCGTACACGACACGTGTAAGGGTACGTAACGGGCTAGGCACTGGTCTTTCCCAAGGGCCCTACACATTCGGCTACGGTAGCCTCTTCTAGTTTTCCTTTGCACCTCAATAGTAAATCCCATTTGGCACCTACTTGGCTTACCATCGTAGGTCAGACCATAACAGTTTTAAAACTTAAGTTGCTAGGAAACACTAATAAAGACTGGCATAATTATCGCGATCTGTCCTTAAAACCTGTCAAGATAGTTTACATTAATTATAAGCTCCTTATAAACTTCATCAAGATTTGAAACGACGTAGAAAAGTATAATAAAAAGCCTTATAAACTCTTCAACACGAAGATAATTCCCTGTTTTTTATTTAATATCACCGGAAAGTGCCCATTATATAGCTTGTATAGTGTAACCTTTGCTAATGTGAACTACTTACTTATACCAGTAGGAAGGCTTGCAACTCAAGTGTTTCTACCCACAACAACCGCCCTATTCTAAAATTCCTATTTCTTACACATTTTACCGTACACTCCATGGAATAAACCATTGAAAGCTATATCCTTGACTAAACAAATATATAAGGTTAAAGTCCTAATTCAGTATACCTGTAGATAATTTTCAGATAATGTGTTGTACGTATTAATTAAATGCTGTTGGGGTTTTATAATCAACCTTATTGATCTTTGATACATGGTATACACTTAGGGGTTTTATTAATGTAACCATATATGTATAAAGTTTTCCACGTGCTACATAAAAGAGGGTAGATACTATTAGGTGTATCGGATAGGGATTTTAACTAAATATATTTGTAAAAAAAAGTCCAGCGTTACAATTTTTATTCAAAAAACATGAAAGTACGAAGGTAAAGAGAAAGCCTAAAAATAGAACTTTGAGCCAGCCTTTTAATCAAGGCCTTAAGGTGACCCAATAGTTTCAAGACCCGTAATATACGGGCGAGAAAACTGTAGCCTTAGCTAGGCTATGTTACACGGCTATATCAGCCCACGCTTGATGCCTACTTATATTTAGGATCTAATAGTGTTCATAAAAATTAAAGAACCTATAAAACGTATATATATTGCTTAAAAGCATGTAGCGATGGGGAAGATAAACTTTAGAACTCGGTAAAGGATTTCGAAAATCACCACCCGTACCACCTTTTTGCCACGGACCGTAAGCCTTAAAAGTGTAAAAGAATCGTAAAAAGGGTACACCATTAATTGAGTGGTGGTTCGGAGAAAGTCTTATATAGATAGCCAAAGAAAGGCATCCAAGGTATAGTCGAAGGCCCCGCTGAGCGGGTGGGGCGCTGGTGTAGGTGGCGACGACTTAACGATAAATAAATAAATAAATAGAGCCGTTAAGTGCGAGCTCTAATAATAAAGGTCTTTTTTTGAGACCTTAAAACGAAAAAGGAATCAAACTTGTAATGTAATACAAGTTCAAGTTTAAAGGCTCTGTTAAGCGGATGGGCCGCCGATATGGGTGGTGATGGCTTAAGGATAAATAAATAAATAGAGTTGTCAGGTGCAAGCGCTCATAAAGAATGGTCTTTTCTAGGCTTTAAAGCGCAAAAAAAATCAAACTTATAGTGTGTATGTTCAAGTCTAAAGGGTCACGTTGGCACAAGTAGTTAGGAATGTGATTTCTAGTTGTGAGGGCTATTCTCTGAATGCACCGCTATGCGGGCGGTATTCCTGGCCGAAGACGATCTTTATAGCCAAAAAGGGGTAGCCGGAAAAGATTTAAGTGGTGATAAAGCCGATGAGTAATGTTAAGGTAAAATAGAATGTATGTGAAGTGATAGTATTAAGAGCGTTTAAACCTAAAACTTTTTCTCGGAAGTGGGTACTGTTAGGGTTTACATTATAGGTCCCCTACCCTCCTTAACAAGGTGGTCCATACAATCATGCCAAGAAATTTGATGTAAGGTCAAAGATATGCCCTTTTTTAATATCTGTAAGTAAATAAAGGTTCTTCCTTTTAGTTTTTACTTATTATTTCACAGAATACTTATAAGGTACATTAAGGACTATTACTTAACCTTTATAATTAGAGTAACTATCCATCGCAAAGTTTACGACAACATAAAAAGCCACTTCGAATATGATGTCTTCCTAGCCTAATATAATACACATTAGGTTATTATAAGGTAAACTACGATAATGTCCGGGGGGGAAACTAGAAAATACCAATAAATATGCTAAACCAGATTCTTAATAAATTAGTATTATGTCAAAGAGCAATGAAGAAAGCCGACGTTAACGAAGATACATTTTATGAATAGATACAAGTAACCGTTACGGGTATTAGCGAGTTTAAATAGGCCTTATAACATCTATATATCATCTGTAAAGTCTTTTTTCATTAGTTACGCTTTTCGCTTACAATTATAATAATACTTAAACCAAACTCGATCGTTATATACCTTTAAGCCGGTAATTTCTTTGATAAAAAAAAAAAAAAAAAAAAAAAAAACCTTGCAATAATTAATTAAGTCGACCGTAAGTATGGTTACCAGCTCCTTTAATGTTTAAGGTCTGGACTACCGACCTTAAACTAGAAGTAATAGCTACGTTAACGATAGTAAGGCTAAGATTTAAGTAAACCTGTTAATTATAAATACTATCGTCGTAATAGTAGTAAAAGATATTAGATTTATAATAAGCTTAGCTATCAGTTAACTCATTACCCCCTCGCGAAACGAAATAATAAAAAAAGTAATATATTATATCTAGTACCCTATCACTTTTAAAGAGGATTATTTGGATTAAATCGTAAATTTTAAATGTGATAACCTAATTCGTAGAAATAATACCCCTAAGAAAATCAAGTGATATAAAGATTTATCTCTTTGCGCGACCTAATAACTAGTTGACTACGTCTTTCTATACCGTTTGGACGGTAAAGATCTTTATCTTTACCTTAATCAAGCTTATAACCCCTTATAAATCTTTAACCTCCACAATCGGTACGAAAATTACACATTTTAAGGTATCATATCGGATATTGAGGTAGTAAGGTACTTGATAAAAGGCTATTCGTAATACGTGGTATAGCTAAGGGAAAGTATTACGGCTACTAAGATTGATCTTTACGATGTTAACAAGGCCAAAGTTGACTTCGAACCAGGCGAATAACTATTGTTATTAGGGATGAAAGTAATTTAAATTATTATTAAGTCGATTAAATTTTACATTTTCTCATTCTCTACCTCTTCCCTTTTTTATTTGGAATATATCAAGACCCTTAGCGTCAACTTCAACGTTAACATCAACGAGCTGGTTAAAAACGGCCAAAGGTTTCCCCTCGCCTTTAAGTAAAGGTGTTAATAATTTTATTTTCAAGGCCTAAAGGCAGTGGTATCAAACTTGGCGAAGCCATATATATGCTAATTATACCGGCGCCTTAATCACTTAACTTTCAAGAAGTTATATCAAGTCTCGAAGTCTATAGGGTATTAGAATATGGAATATTTTGCCTTAAAATCTATTCAAAAGCTTTACTATTACTTTTAAACACAAACCTATTCCCTCATAATATTTAAGTTTACATTAAGAAAAAATAAGGACTTTAATTAAGAGATCTTTTTAATGTGTTTTAGTTAGATAATAAGCTTGTTTTTTATATTATTCACTTCATAACATCCTTTTACAGGGCTAAGTTTTTAAAGTTCATATCTATGAAGTATACATAAAAAGCGTTAAAAATGTTATAGATTAATATGTACCTAAGCCCACCTAATATTGTCTTCTACGATACCGGTACTAATTTTACAGTGGCAGAGTTTTAGGAAGATGCTAAATTAATAGGTATTTGGTGTGAATAAGTGGCTATAAAAACCTACTAAAACATTGGGAAGGTTGAAAGACACACTTACTACTTCGACAAAAGTACAATATTTTTACATTAAAAATTAAAAGTTTAACGGATTCGGAGCTACGTCTTTAAATAGTTGTTATAAAGCTTAAACGATACTGTAAGCCATAACGGTTTAATACTAACGCTAATGGTCTATAAAGCGTACTCACGTCTTATGATTGAATCTCCGCTATTAACAAGTATCCAAAAGCGAGCTATAACTTACGGCAAAACACTAAAGAAATTATGAAAAGAATAAGAACGCCGCCAAGTCAACGATGCCCTTAATACCGGGAACAACACCGGGAACAGCCCTATAATAATCGGAGTGCTTGCTTTACAGTTTTAAAGTGAAATTATTGTATGGCAGAAGCTAGATAAATAGGAGGGCTTATATAGAACATTACGTATTTCAAAATTTAAAGTAGGTATTGAAATTGTTAACAGCGCTATAAACTTTCTAATTATCCATGTTAAACCTTACATTAAGGTAGCCGACAATAGAAGCCTTTAAGCTGAACAACTGAACTAATACAAGCTTTCTCTACCTATAATCTACAAGTCGATAAAACGCTGCCAGCGCGGACGACCTCCGAAGAAAAAAATATTAAAGAGGTGAAATACATATCGGGCCGTATTTACAATACTATTTAAATAAATAAGAAAAATAAGGATAACAAAAACTTGGTATTGAAACTTTAAGTATAAGGTATTATTAAAATCTCCGGTAAACCCTTAAGAGAAAGTGATAAAGTCGAGATTAACGACTTACTAATTCGAGGAGTCGTATAATTTGTACCAAAAGCCGACTTTAACCTTCAAAACCTAAATTTTACGATTCTCAAGTCGAAGATTATTTATTATATTAAAGGAAAAACCACGGGGCGGCCGTATGAAAAATCACGCCCAATCGCTTAAGGATATGGCGATAAAGGTAAAGACTAAATCCTAATATAATCGCTAAATATTTGGAAGATTAGCTAGAACTTAGTGGTCGCTTTAACAATAGGTTTGTAAGATAGAACTAAAGACAAATTTACGCTTCATAGCTGATGTATAACACAAGCCTACACTTAGTCTATAACAAATTTAGAACGGATTATATAACTTAAATTTCGATGGAAACTGCGGATCAATTACTCTTTATGGATGGTTATACGATGTATTTAACCTTTATACGGATTGATTGAAGAAAAGGTCTACTAGTTTTTCACCTACCAATAACACTTTAAATTACAATTATGTATAAAGTTTTTATTTTACGAACCGTGCTTACTAGTAGCGTAAAAGGAACACTTCGGCTTAATAGGTATATAGACTGACGATACCTTTTTCATTAGAATAGCTAGCTGAATAAAATAGAAAAAACAGGCGATTAAGGACTTTAAGTTTCAGAATTATAATTCGATTACAATGTTAGCGAAAGGTAGTCGATTTAATTTTGATTAATCGTTAATTCGTATGCTTAGTATTAATGCCGGCCTTAACTTACAATAAAATGGCTAAGGCATTAACTTGGTTATAATTGATAAGATTAACGTAGTTGAGGCTTAATGGTACCTCAAATAACATACCTGTAACAGCTATATTGCTATTCCATTCTAACAGAAAGCCTTTTATAACTTATCTATCGCGTCACAAGTATAAAAGATAATGGGTAAAGACTTTAACCGGCTAAATGTAAGGTTTAAGTGACAGAAACTAAACCTAGACCAAGTGATTAATGTACTTCTAATTAATTTATTAAGGGCCAAGTTAATATTTTACGGACGGGTTCTTCGTAAATAATACCGAACTATCTTTACAAATCAGCTTCCCAATGACCCTTGTTAATAAGGATAAACGAAAGAATCAGTTTAATATTATTGATGACCTGATTTACCAGACTTCTGTCAAATACAAAAAGGTTGTATGAAGCGTGTTAACTCTAAAGATTTACGGTATAATAGCAGGCTTTCATGAAGAAATAGCACGGTAAGAAACATTGAACTTTATTATTAAGTAGCTAAAGATTCCTGTTATCCCGGTGGTAATTTAAACTAATTTAAGGAACCTATTTGAATATCTTTTGAGACTCAAAACCATGAATGCAAAACGCCTAATAATCGACATAATAACACTTCGCGAAGTCTACGAGGGGAAGAAAATTGAAAAGTTCCAGTAAATTAACAAAAAAGATAATTCTACTAACATTATAACAAAGTCATTGCCAAATAAGACTTTAAAAGGTTTGTAAACAATAATAGGCTAACTATACGTATCGAGAGCTACGTTAGTAGGTCACCCGGCAAGGTCAAATCAAGTAACGGCAGTTATAGATATGCTAGCGAAATAAAAGACTGCCAGGGGACTGATGATAACGATATTTTTAATTAACATAGTTAAAATAGAGGCATGAATAAGCCTATAGCGAAAGATTTTTTTGTAAAAGCTGATAAAGTCGAAACTTAAAGCCGTGGGCAAATTAATAATGATGAGGGTTAATTTGAGTGTAAATAGATTTAATTCAATATAAAAGTCAATTAGAATCAACAGGGGTCTGGCCAGTCAATGAGGTCGCAGTTTAACACTTACTGGAAAAGATTTATCAACTACACTAGTGTGCGCACACAAATTAAAAAGCCGCCAGTGTTAGAATGATAGTATTCGTAATACAGTAGGTCAACTTTACTGACAGTAAAGTTAACTATTGTAATGATCACACTAAATACCCGTGAGTATGTAGAAGGTGTCCAGAGGGTTTATGTTAGCAGTAAGGTAGCAGAGGTAACAAAAGGTGCAATATCAAGACTGTATTCGTGCGAGTGATGATCAGAAGCCGTGAGGCTATTCAGGGTAGACTGAATACTTAGATTGACAACTGAAGAGCTATGAAGGAAATACTATCTATCTTGGTAATGAAAGTGTCCTTATATATCCGCGCCTTCATACGTCTTCAGTGTAGGCTCGACTGGCTCGACGTCGAGTCCATCGAGTCCCGGTGTGCAGCTCGACTGGCTCGATACCGAGTCCATCGAGTCTCACACCATGCTGACCCTAACCCTTGTATACGGTGTGTCTGTTGTGGATCCCTGGTGCCTGCCGAGAGGCTGTGTCCAACCGATTTCCTTCGTTATCTGCTGCGGGGCCGCCGCTGGTGCGCCCTGCAGATGTTGGGTCATAACAACTATACTAACTGCAAGTTGAGTATATTGTTTCATATAGGCCTCTTGCATTGGCTATAAGTCAAGTACACTATATGTTTACTTCATAATAGGGCACGGTCTAGGCAATTAGCTATACAAATTACTATGCAAACCGGTTAGCGGTCTGCCAAACCTAAAACAATTCATCTACCACTTGACCATGCAATACTACTATTACTTCGACCAATTGAATCGATAACGTTGCAACGTCTAAAATCCTACCAACAATCATTCTAGTTATTATAATGTTACTAAACTTTTTAAGGTTGATGTTTATGACGTAGGTCCATATTAATGCAGCTTTCAAATATGGTTAGTGAAACCTTACAATTTGATTTACCATCGAAATTAGGACTAATCCTAGTATGAGTTTTATTAGTATTCTCAAACGTAAGGTTTGAACTTATTTTAATCGTTGGGTAAA
The DNA here is from genome assembly GCA_038502455.1 of Anisogramma anomala. NCBI lineage: Eukaryota > Fungi > Ascomycota > Sordariomycetes > Diaporthales > Gnomoniaceae > Anisogramma > Anisogramma anomala. The sequence goes on along the minus strand of JASMMZ010000011.1, from coordinate 4,779,788 downwards.
TTTCCCATCTTTTTAACAAAATTCATGCCCGTAAATAAATCTTATTTATCGAAAAAGAGTCCGTTTCCGGGTGTTACTAAGTTATGATTTTGCTTTCACGTAAACGAGGTTCAAATCTCCCCCTAGAATGTTATATGTCGTTATGAATTAACGAATTATTTCCTAAAATACAGTGTTTATTGGTAGGCCTTAGACGTTACAACGTTGTCGATTCAATTGGTCTTCGAAGTAACATTAGTATTGCGTGGACAAATTGTGAATGAATTGTTCTAGGTTTGGCTGATCGCTAGCCGGTTTGCACTGTAATTTGTATGGCCAATTGCTTGGACCGTGCCTTAGAGTGAAGTGCAGCGTACTGTACTCGATTTACACCCAATGCGGTAAGTCTCCACAAAGCAATACACTCAACTTACAATTCACTTTACTGCAAGTAAAGTTGACTTATTGCATTGCATGTAATACTATTCCAACACTAGCGGCTTTTTAGTTTGTACGCATACGCCAGTGTGGCTGACTAATCTTTTTCGGCCACAACTGAATTGCTTCTTCGTCAACTGGCCAGACCCCTGTTAATTCCAGTTGACTTCCATATTATATTGCACCTAATTGCATGAAAATTGACCCTATTTGGTCTCAATTGCTCCAATACTTCGAGGTCCGAGTTTATCAACTCCTACACAAAGTTCTTCCGCCACAACTCTTTGTAAGCCTCCACTTCAACTGTACCACTTAAACAAGTTACCATAATCAATCCCCTGGCAGTTTTTCAATCTGTTAAGCCCGCCGTCACGTAATTTGGGCTTTCCGGGCGGCTTATTCACGTAGCCATCGATACGTATAATTAGCCTGTTGCTATCTATAAAACTTTCCAAGGCTTTGTTTGGCGATGCCTTCATTATGGCGTTAGTAGGGTTGTCTTTGCCATCGATTTATCGGAACTCCTTAATTTCCCTCCCTTCATACATTTCGCGGTACGCTATCACATCGATTATCAGGCGCTTTTCGTTAGTGGTTCTGAATTTCGAAAGGCATTTAAAAAGGCTTTTTAAGTTGGTACAAATCATCACTGGGATAGTAGGAATCTTTAGCTGCCTGGTAATAAGATTAAGGGTCTACCACCATATTATATCTATGTTAAAACCCGTTATTATACCGTAGACTTCTGATATCAATACGTTTCGTGTTATTCTTGTACATTTGACAAAGAACCAGTAAATGAGATTACCGATAATTCTAAACTAATATTCCCGTTTATTTTCGTTAACAAAGATTATTAAAAAGCCGATTTATAAAGACAAATCGGTGTTGTTTGTAAAAATTTCATCCGTAAAGATTATTAACTTAGATTTTGAAAGATCGATTGTTACTATATTAATCCCGCGGTCCAAATTTCGCATCTAATACTTAAATCTTTTATTTGGTCGGTAAAGTCTTTATTCGTTAGTATTTATACTTATCTCGTAATGGGTAAATCGTAAGAGGTTTCCGATTAATATAAGATAATAATATAGATACTCCGAGTACGCTATTCCAAGTACCATTAAGCTCTGGCTTCGTTAGTCTTGTTAATTATAGTTAAAATAGCGCCCTGACTCTTTTGGCGAATGTTAAAGCCGGGATTAATACCAAATATACGAATGAACGATCTATTAAAGTTAAGTTAATTGTTTTCCGCTAACATCGTTACCGGATTATAGTTTTAAGACTTAAAGTCTTTAATTGCTTATCGTTTTAACATTATAAAGCCAGCCGTTTCGATGAAAAGGGTATCGTTAATTTATATACCCACTATGTCGAAGTTCTTTTCTTACGTTACCAGTAAATACGGATCGTATATTAAAGACTTTATCGCTAGCCTGGATTTTAAGTGCGATTGGTAAGTTTGTAATGAGTAGAAACCTACTTTAGCTAATTCGTATAATGGTTTAACATACCGTATTACAGTTTTGAAAGGGTAAATAATACGTAACATTTATAGTAGTTGAATAGTATAATTCTTCATAAATCCGTTACTAATTACGTATAAGTTTATATAATATTATGGCTATTAAGTGTAAACTTACCTTTAGGTTTAAATATCGAATTTGTTGCTAAATTGACTATAAGGCGTTAATTGATTTTTTTAAATTATTAGCGATTACTTAAGAATACATTTCTTTCCTTTATTACCATATCCTTACACGATTAGTCGTGATTTTTCGTACGGCCGCCCTGTGATTTTGCCTTTAACCTAGTGAATAATCCTCGACCTAAAGATCGTAACGTTCGGGTTTTGAAAGTTAAAGTCGGTTTTCGATACGAATTGTATAACTTTATGAGTTAATAGGCCATCGATTTCGATCCTATCACTTTCCTTAAAAGGTTTTCCAAAGGTCTTAATAATCCCTTATACCCTAAGCATTGCCGACAAGTCTTCGTTATCCTTCTCTCTCCTGCTTACTTAAGCATTATTGTAGATGCGGCCCGGTATATATTCCTTCTCTTTAACGTTTTTCTTTTTTTTCGTGGGTTGCCTACACCGGCGGCATTTTATCAGCTTATGAATAACAGGTGGAGGAGGTTTGTATTAATTAGGTCGCTTTAATTAAGAGGTTTAAATGTCTTAATTTTTAATACCCCTAATATAAAGCTTGATCTGGGTGGTTTGAAAAGATACAGGACTATTAACAGTTTTAACACTTATCTCAAAGTTTACAATACTTAATATATTATATGAGTCTTTTCATTTACCCGACTCCCGTCGTACAAGGACTTTACTTTACAACGGCAAAGCAAACATGTCGATTGTCAATGGGCTGTTTTTGATATGAAGGGCATTATGAACTTGGCAGCGTGTTAATTCTCTTCGAATTTACTTTAAGGCCTTATTATAGGCTGTAACACGTTTCTAAGTACTTGCCAAGGTCGGAGAATCATTCGTCAGGCGTAAGTACACTCTAAAAATCAGGAGTGTTAGCACTAAGTCGTTAGAGCCTACAGTGTCGTTAAGGCCTTTTACTACTATTTATAGGCGTACCTCCAGATTCGTAAAGCTTTCAATTTCCAACGTAAAAATATTGTAAGTTCGGAAAAGTAAGGCGTATACCCTCTTAACCTTTCCAATGATTTAGTAGGTTTTTACAGGTACCTATTTATATTAAATGCCTATTATTTCAACATTTTTTTAGACTTTGCTGCCTTAAAGTTTATATTAATATCGTAAACGACAACGTTAGGTAGACCTAGGTACGTGTTAATCCATAGCATTTTTAACGTTTTTTACATTTTTTTGCCGAAAGGGATTTTAGAAACTTAGATTCGTAAAAGGAGGTTACGGAGTTAATGATATGAAAAATACATCTATTATTTAAGTAAGATATATTAATAAAAATTTCGTAATTAAAGCCACTAACGTCTTTTAGTATGAACTTCAATTTCCAGGGGGATTAAGCATACGTTTAACAGTAGTGGAATAGACTTTTAATGGATTTTAAGTCAAAGTATTCTACATCGTTACATCCTACAAATTTCAAGATTTTATATAGCCTGTTAATAACTAGGTGATTAAAACACCGGTATAGTTAGCGTATCTCCGGCTTCGTTAAGTTTAATACCACTGTTTCTAGACCATAAAGGTAAAACTATAGATACCCCCATTGAAGGACGAGTGAAAACCTTGAACCGTTTCTAACTATCTTGTCTGCATTAACGTCAACATTAATACCGAGTATTTTTATATCCTTTAAGTTAAATAGAAAAGGGGTAGGGAACTTGAGGATGTGGAATGTGATCTCTCCCATAACAGTTTAAATGACCATTATCCCTAGTAACTATAGCTGTTCGCCTAGGCCAAAACCAACTTTAGCCTTGCACGTGTCGTAACGATCAATCTTAGTGGTTGTAATACTTTCCCTCCATAGTATTACATATTAAGAATGACCTTTTATTAATTAACTTATTGCCCCTGTGTCTGGTATAATACCCTAAAAATATGGTCTATATAATGATCGCAAAGGTTAAAAGTGTGTAAGGGGTTAAAGGCTTGATTAGGGAGAAAGTAAGGGTTTTAACCACCTAAACGGTATAAAAAGGCGTAGTTATCTAGTTATTAGGCCTTCGTACCAAAAGTAGTTTTTTGTATCACTTAATCTGCTTAAAAGCGTTGGCGATGTCAATTAGCTTATTGTTTTTAACGTTTAATATTTGATATAAATAGTCCTATTACGAAGTAATAAGGTATTGGACATGGTATGTTGCTTTCTTATTGTTACGATCGGTGGAGGGGTAGCGAGTTAACCAGCAGCCAGACTTACTATATATCTAACATTTCTTGCCACTATCACGACAATAGTATTTACGGTTAACAGGTCCGCCTAAATATTGTTGGTGTTAACGTAGTTATTGCCTTTAATTTAAGGTTAAGGTCTTTAGGCCAAACTTAGGCATTATAAACGCCCGTAGTTGTATTTGCGGTCGATGTAGTTAACTACCGCAAGGTATTTTTACTTTAAATTAAGGAAATTGCCAGCTTAAGGGTATATACTAAGCGAGTTTAGTATACGCGTTATTACAGTGACAAAAGAGAAGCGTAAATGGTTAAAAAAGTCTTTTCAGGTGGAATTTAGGTGTTATAAGTCGTATTCGAACCTGTTAACACCCGTAACTATTGCCCGTACCTGCTCGCTATGTTTGGCTTTACCAGCGTAATTTTTCTCTATTACTTTTTGGTAAAGTATTAGTTTGTTAATCATCTAATTAAGCATGTCTATTAGTATTTCCTCGTTTTTTTTCTTCGCCATGATTGTAGTTCATCTTGTGGTAGCCTAATTTATATGGTATTACGCTAAGTAAACGTTGTATTCGAAGCAGCCTTTTATGCTATCGTAAATTTCGCGACACGTGGTTACGCTAATTAGAAAGGTTAGGTAATAATTCTTGGCATACCTTATAAGGATTCCAGGAAAAAGTGAGTAAAACACAAAAGTGGGAACCTTTATTCACTTTAAAATGTTTAAAAAGAGTATTATCTTGGTGTCGAAGAGGTTATAAAGCTTTACATCGTATTCTTTTTTGTTATTCCAAATCTTAGCGAAGTCCATTATAAGTTTGCAATTAATGTTAATTATTTTAATAGTTTCTCAAGAAAAGCTACGATAATTGTTACAATCGTAATTAGTGTTTTTTGGTGGTTTAAGCCATAAAAATTCCGAGGTACGGTACTAGGGGTAATCGCTAATTACCTGGCCAAAAGGGTAAATTCCTATAGTAAGGCTTATGGTAAGCGTCCGCGCATAGATGAATCTGAATAGAAAAGTTTTTAAAGGGCTTGACGATTAAATTACTAATAAGCAATAGGTATTTAGAGGTTTTAACACGCTTAACGATCTTACTTAATTAATTGGTAAAAAAAAGCTAAGATTAATACCTTTAGCCACGTTGGCAATCGCCGCTTTACGTGTTTTACCACCGCTGAAGGCATACTTCACGCTCTTACGTAAATGTACTAAACTGTCGAGCAAGTTAATAGGTTCTTTATCGTCAACATGTAAAAAGGCTTAACTTAGCTGTTAAAGTTAGGATAAAGGTCCCTTATAACGTAGGTGTAGGTGTTAGTAGCCCTCAACGTCTTTTCTTTTTCCTTAAATATTTTAAAGATCCGGAGGTTAAAGATAGTCTTTTTATTAAGCTAGTTCGAAAGAGGGTTTCACCAAATCCAATGGAGTTTTTTTTTAGGAATATAAATACTACGGCGTTTAACCTCTTTCTTTAACTTGGCTTTAACCATACGTTGGATCATCTTTCACATATCTAGTGTCTAGTGGTTAAAGAACTCGCGAAAGTCTTAGAAGCCGCAGGCGTTGTATTCAAACTCTTTACCAGTGTCAAAATAGAGGATTTACTAGCCAATGTAATTGGTTAGGTAAGCTTTAGTTAAGGTCTTATTAACGTTTATAGTCTAGAGTTATTCGTTGTAAAACTTGGTAAAAACAGTTCCGAGCGCTTTAATTTCCTCTTTTCTTGTGGGGTTGGTAATAGTCTCAAACTAGGCGTTGGCGGCAGACATTTTAACAGGTGTGTAGGGCGAGGTACTTGGTAATTTTGGGTGTGGAAGATTTGGTGTTTTAGTATAAAGTTGCGTAGGAATTTAGCGACTTAATGATAGGTCGCGCAAGGTGGCTTTCTTAGCGCGACTTGGTGTTTTCGCTTGGAGCAGCGAACTTAACGATTAACGTGGCGTTGGAAGTAAAAAAAAGCGAAGTAGGGCAAAAGTTTGGTGTAAAAGGTAAGGGCGAAGGTTAGTATCATTGGTGAATGGTAAAGGTTGTTGTTATTAGTCATGTGACTTAATCGTTTTTCTATAGTAGTAACACCCATAGTAGTACTAACTTAGCCGTTTTTAAACTTGTTGTTTGAGACTTTTATCGGTCAATTTTAACGTTTTTAAAAAAGGATCAATAAAGATTTCTTGGTGTTTTTAATAGTAATACCGTCGCTAACTTTCAGATTCCCCTTGGAAAACTAACGTAACTCAAATGTTTTCTTTGTTTTCCTGCCGTTAGAAGACTGTTTCAATACTAATAGAGGCCTTTCGTAAGAATCTTTCTTCTACCCTAAGAATCGTTTTAACTTAGAGCGTAACCGGAAAGTAGCCTTTTCTTCTACTTAGATTATTTGTGCTTAACCTAATAAGCACTGATCAGTGTTGGTGGGCCTTAGACGTTGTAGCGTTATCGATTCGATTGGTCTTCGAAGTAATAGAAATATTGCGTAGTTAGATGGTGGATGAATTGTTCTAAGTTTGGCAGACCGCTAGCCGGTCTACACTGTAATTTGTATGGCCAATTGCTTCGCCCGTGCCCTAGAGTGAAGTGCAGCGTACCGCACTCAACTTACACCCAATGCATTAAATTTCCACAAAGCAATACACTCAACTTGCAGTTTGGTATAATCAACTTTACTGCAAGTAAAGTTGACCTACTGCAATGAATGTAATACTATTCCAACAGTGTCCTACTTTTAATAGCGACATAAATTTATAATTTCAATTACGTTAACAAGAAGCTAAAGGAAATCACTTCCTTTACCAATTGTAGTCCAAATAACATATAAGCAAGTGTTTTTTTAACTTAAAATAGAACCCTTAGATAAGTAACTCAAAGTATAGCCCGACGCGTTTCTAAAAGGGATTAGTTGCTGAAGTAGCTGTAAATATGAAAGCAAAAAGTTTGCTTTAAATATTGTTAGATGAATTTAACACCGTTATTTTTATGCTATATCCAGGGTACCTAAAATTTAATCACATCTACTTCTTTTATCGAATAACCTATAAATTAAACTCAATAAATCGTCAAGATCATCCTCGCTCCTACATCAACTTTCTTGGCATGGGTGTATAGATCACCTTGTAAAGGAAGGTAGGGGGCCTACACTATAAACTCTAACCGTATCTACTTCCAATAAAAAAATTTAGTTTCAGCCTCTCTTAACACCATTACTTTACATGCATCCTATTTCAGCACAACATCTCCAATCGGCTCTATTACCACTTGAATCTTTTCCGGCGACCCCTTTTTGGCTATAAAAATCATCGTCGGCTCGGTGCACCGCTTGTGTAGCTGTGTATCCAGAGAACAGCTCACACAACCAACGATTTCATTCCTTATTCCTTATGCCTACGTAGCCCTTTAGATTTGAACGGGCACCATAATTCAAGTTTGATCCCTTTTGCGTTTTAAGCTCTCAAAGACATTTATTATAAGCGCTTGCACTTGACGGTTATATTTATCTATTTATTCATTTTTTTTTTTTTTTTGCGCCGTTACTACCTACACCGGCGCCCCGCTCGTTTAGCGGGTCCTTTGCCTTCGACTTTACTTTAGATACCCTTCTTTATCTATCTAAATAGTGTACCCCATTTTACGTTCTTTTACACTTCTTGGGCTCGCAGCCCGTAGCAAAAAGGTGGCTCGTAAACGGGTTACTTGTTGTAGGATTTCGACCAGGGTATATGTATTTTATAAACTTTTACTCTCTTACGGCTATTAAATCCTCGATGAAAGTAGGCTTCGAGCGGAGACTGAGATGGCCGTATAGCACGGCCCAACTAAGGCTACCGTTTTTACACCCTCATGGGTCTTTGAACTATAGGATACCTTAAAGTCTTAATTGCAATGCTGGCTTCAAGTTCGATTTCTAACAAAGGTTTTATTTCTTTTATGGTTCCGTTCTACAAGTAAAGGTTATGAATACTAGATAATGGATTTTATTTTATTTCAAGTATATTAGGTCAAATTGTTTTCCATACACCTAATGGCATTTGTACTCTATTACGTAGCACGTAGACAAAGTTATACAAATATGGTTCATATTTGTAACATCGCTAAGTTTGTATCATATAATAATAACTAATACAGTTAATTATAAGACGCTATCGACATTTAACACATATGTATAACACATTGCTCGAAAATTGGCTTCAGGTGTATAGGATTGGGTTTTCAACTTTATATATTTGTTTTAGTTGGAGACAAGGCTTTGAGTGTTAAAAGTTTGTTCAGCGGATTATACGATATAACTTGAAAACAGGAATTTTTGAATGTGGTTGTTGTTGTAAGGTAGAAACATTCAAGTTGCGAGCCTTTCAGCTGGCATATGTACATCTTACATTAGCGAGGGTCAAACTATACTAGCTGTTTAGTGGGAATTGCCCGGTGATAGTAAATATAAGAAAAATGTGATTTAACCTATACTCGTTTAAACGATGATGATCCCCGTATTTTTCAGCGTTCGGAAACCCCTAATCACTTCTCAAATTAATATCTAAGGTAAATATAACATATTAGCGGGTTTACGAGAGTTAAGTCTTTTACAAAAGTATATAGTTCGTTCATTCCATTGAAATCTATACGTATATCTTTATTGATAAATGTAAATATATTTCATTAAACAAAGTCTCAGAACTCTTTGATAACTAGGCTATATCGCTCGTCATTCTATATTGTGGTCGTTGTATTGACTGAAAATCCATAAAACGCCATCATAAGACTAACTATTACCCACTCTGTTGGAATAGTATTGCGTGCAGTGCAATAGGTCAACTTTACCTATAGTAAAGTTGACCGTACTGCAAGTATATTGCTTTGTGTGGACTTACTGCATTGGGTCTAAGTCTAGTGCAGTACGCTTCACTTCACTCGAGGGTATGGGCAATGCAGTTGGCTATACAAATTACTACGCAGACCGGCTAGCGGTCTGCCAAACCTAAAACAATACATCCACCATCTGACCATGCAATACTACTGTTACTTCGACCAATCGAATCGACAACGTTGCAACGTCTAATGCCCTACCAACACTAATTAGTGCTTATTAGGTTAAGCACAAATAAGCTAAGTAGGAGAAGAAGCTACTTTCTAGTTACGCTTTATATCAACAACGGCGGCTAAAGTAGAGGAAAGATTCTTGCAAAAGGCCTCTATTAGTACTGCGTCAGTTCCGAGCGGCAGAAAAACAGAGAAGACTTGTGGGTTACGTCAGTTCCCAACGGTAATCTGGAATTAGGCGACGGTATCGCTATTAAAAACACTAAGAAATCTTTATTGACCCTTTTTCAAGATGTTAAGATTAACTATTAAAAGTCTTAAAGTTTGGCATGTGGGAAACCGACTAATTTAATATTATTTCGGGTGCTACTACTGCAGAAAAACGACCAAGTCCCTACGCTAAATAACTTACAATAACAACTTTTAACCTTCGCCTTTTACCACCAATAAACGACCTTTGACCTTACCCTTTACACCAAACCTTTGCCCTACTTTAATTTTTTTTACTTTTCACGTCATTGCAATCGTTAAGTTCGCTACTTCAAGCGAAAACACCCAGTCACGCCAAGAAATCCACGTCGCGCGACTTCACGCCATGCCGCTGTTATGACCCAAGCACGTTGGCGGGTCAGGAAACAGGCCAGCATGCAGCTGAGCTACCGGTGAGCCTCAGTGAGCACCGGTGAGCCTCAGTGAGTACCGGTGAGCCTCAGTGAGTACCGGTGAGCCTCAGTGAGCACTGGTGAGCTTCAGTGAGTACCGGTGAGCCTCAGTGAGCACCGGTAAGCCTCAGCACTGAAGATGGTATGAAGGCCATAGGATATAAGGACACGGCCATCACCACATAGATAGTATTTCCTTCATAGGTCTTCAGTTGTCAATCTAAGTATTCAGTCTCAGTATATTCTGAATAGCCTCACGGCTTTTGATCATTACTTGCACGGTTGCTATATTGTTCACTCAGCACCTCTACTACCTTCTTGATAACATAAACCTTCTTACACCTTCTATATACTCACGGGTATTTAGTGTGATCATTACAGCCGCCAAGTTATCAAGCTTCCATGCGACTTCACGCTAAAACAGTAAGTCTCTACACTCGAGATCACCAAGTCTCTCGCCCTACACGCCTTACAAGTCCTACACAAGCCAGAACGTTAAAATTTCTACCGCTGGCGTTCACTTTGAAGCTATTACCGACTCCGAAAAAAAAAAACAATTAAAACCCTCGGAACTGTTTTCACTAAGTTTTACGACAAAGATCTTTGGATGCTGAATGTTAATGAAAAATAAACCAAAAAACACCTTACCAGTTTCATCAGATACTTTATCGTTAAATAGAATACCAACTACGACTCTAACCGTACTTTTAACAAATATTGTAACTTTTTTAAAAACTGGATAATAGATATAGGGAAAGCAATTTAAAAAAGGTTTATATTAAAACTTAGGTCTAAACTAAAGAAACAAATTTTTATTGAAGTATAAGGTGCCACGATATTGGCCTAAGCCCTCTTCGACTTAATTCAGTTTGAACAATACCCTTACGACTCATAGCCTAAAGAAAAAGATATTAAGGAGCTTTACCGGTGTAATGATCACACTAAATACCTTTGAGTATATAGAAGGTTTCAGAGGGTTTATGTTATCAAGAAGGTAGCAGAGATGTTGAGTGAATAATATTGCAACCGGGCAAGTAATAATCAAAAGCTGTGAGGCTACTCAGAATATACTGGGACTGAATACTTAGATTGACAACTGAAGAACTATTAAGGAAATACTATCTATGTGGTGATGACCGTGTCCTTATATATTCGTGCCTTCATACCATCTTCAGTACTGGATAGCTTGGAAAGCAACATATCCAATATATCCTATGCGTCCAGGCGTTTACCCTAACCCTGGGTTTCTGATATTAGAGATGTTCCCCGCCTGATGTGTTGGACGTCAAGCTTCTAATGGCGCAGCTGGCTGCTGGCCTGTTCCATAACCTGCAGTTGGTTCTTGGGTTATAACAACTGGTTTCACATGCAATCTAAAAAACCTCCCCTCTACCATTAGCTAAGTTAAGCCTCTTTACGTGCGGGTGATAAGCATGTTAACTTATTATGCAGCCCATTACCACTACGTAATAGCGCGGAGTACGCCTTCAACGGTAGCAGAGTGCGTAAAGCAAAAGCCGACAACGCGGCCAAAGGCATTAACGTTATCTCTTTATACTAGTCAATTAAGAAAAATCGTTAAGCCCCCTAAAACCTTGAAGTACATATCGCTTCTTAGCAATTCGGTCTCTAAGCCTTTTAAGAACCTTCTCCATTTATATTCGCTTACACGCGAAAGCCTACCATAGGTCTTACCATAAGATTTTACCCTTTAAGCCAAGCGACTAGTAATTACCTTTAGCACCATACCTTAGAAGCTTTAAGGCTTAAATTGCTAGGAAATATCATTTAAATCTGGGATAACTATCGCGACCATCCCTCAAAAACCGTCAAAAAAGTTAATATTAACTATGAGTTATTTACGGACTTCGCTAAGATTTTGAACAACGTAGAAAAATATAGCTGGAAGCCTTATAACCTCCTCTACTTTAAGATAATACCCTTTTTAAATATCTGCAAATAAATGGAAGTTCCACCTTCAGGTTTTTACTTACTGTTTTCCGGAATCCTTATAGGATACGCTAGGGATTACTACCTAATCTTTCTGACTTAAGCTACCACGTTTCGCTTAATCTATGATGGAATAAAGGGCCACTTCAAATACGACGTCCACCTCGCGTGATATCACATAAACTGGGCTACAACACGGTAAACTACAACGATAGCAAAGAAGAAAAAGGAGGAAACGCTAATGTATATTTTTAATTAGATGCTTAACAAGCTAATATTGTGCCAGAAAGCAATAGGGAAAGCCTACGCTAGAGAAGCCACACTTCACGAACAGGTACGTATAGCAGTTACCGGCGTTAGCGAATTCGAATACGCCCTATAACGTCCAAATGCCACTTGCAAAGGCTTCTTTAACCAGTTACGTTTCTCGTTTGCCATAATGATGGCGCGTATACCAAACTCGCTTGGTATGTACTCCCAAGATAGCAACTTTATTAACGTAAATAAAGAAAACCTTACGATAATTAATTACATCAACTGTAAGTACGGGCGTTTATAGCGCCTAAAGATTAGCTCACAGGCTATAGATTAGAGGTAACAACCACGTTGACGCCAATAAGGCTAAGATTTAAACGAAACTATTGACCGTTAGCATCATCATCGTAATAATGGTAAAAAATGTTGAATTTATGGTAAGTCTAAATGCTAGTTAAGTCGGCACCCTCCTGCCGAGCGCAATAACAAAAAGGCAGTATATCACGCCTAATACCCCAATGCTTCTAAATAAAACTGCTTAAATCAAATCGCAGAATTTAAAGGCGACGAACCAATTAACACCGCCAACGCCCCTAAACAAATTAAATGACACGAAAATACTACTCTTAATACGACTCAATAACTAGCCGACCACGCCTTCCCATACCGTTTAGGTGAGGAAAACCCTTACCTTTACCCTAACCAAGCCCCTAACCCCTTATATACTTTTAACCTTCATAATAGTTACGTGGACCATACGTTTTAAGGTATTATGTTAGACATAGAGGCAGTAAGGTACTCAATAAAAGGCTATTCTCAATACGTAAAAATGTGAAGAAAAAGCACTAAAACCATTAAAATCGATGGTTACAATGCTGCTAAAGGTAAAGTTAGCTTTATACCAAGAGAACAACTATCGTTACTAGGGATAACGGTAATTTAAACTATTGTAAAAGCAATTACGTTCCAAATCTTTAAATCTCCTACCCCTTTTCTACTTTGCTTGGATGACATAAAGACACTCGGCATTAAAGTCGACGTTAACGTAGATAAACTGGTTAAGAACGGCCAAAGGTTTTAATTTGCCTTTAAGTAAGGGAACTTATAATTTTATCTTTAAGGCCCAAAAGCAATTGTATTGAACCTACCAAATCCGGAGATACGTTAACTATATCAACGTTTTAACTACCCAACCGTTAATAATCTATATAAAGTCCTAAAATCTGCAGGGAATAACGAGGGGGAATATTTTGTCCTTAAAATATTAAAAAGCTTTATCACCACTGCCAAACGTATAACTAACCCCCCCCGAAATTTATGTTTATATAAAAAACAAAAAAGATTTCAATTACAAGATCTTTATTGATATGTTTTACTTAGACAACAAGCCTATCCTTCACATCGTTAATTTCGTAACCTCTTTTCACAAGGCTAAGCTTCTAAAATCCTTTTCGGTAAAGGATACGTAGAAAATGTCAATGATATTATAAATTGACACGTACCTGGATCTACTTAACATTGTCGTTCACGATATCGATACAAACTTTACCGCGGTGAAATTTCAAAAAGATGCCAAAATAATGGGCATCCAATACAAACAGGTACCTGTAAAATCCCATTAAAGTATTGGAAAGGTTAAAAGAGCACACGCCTTACTTTGCCGAACGTATAATATCTTTACGTTAGAAATTTGAAGCTTTATGAATCCGGAGGTACGTTTACAAATAGTAGGTGAAAGTCTAAAAGATACTGTGGGCCCTAACGTTTCAATACCAACGCTTCTATTCTTTAAAACGTACCTACTCCTAACGAGTGAATCTCTGCTCTCAGTAAGTACTTAAAAACGTACTACTTCCTACAGTAAAGCTTTGAGGAAACTGCGAAGAAAATCGACACGCCACTAGATTAATAACGCCCTTAACATCAGAAATGGCTTTTTAATAATCTACTTACTTGCTTTTCCCTTGTAAATTAAAGTCCTTATATAATGGAAGCCGGGCAAATGAAAAGGCCGGTACAAGATATTAATTAGTACAAACTCCGAACTAGTTATTGAAACTACTAACAGCCCTATACCTTTCCGAACCACTTAATTTAAACCCTATATTAGGGCTACTAAATATAAAGACTTTTAAGTCCTTGAAACCAAACAACCGAGCTAACACGAAACTTCTCCACCTGTTATCGATAATCTGATAAAACGTTGCTGGCGTGAACAATTTCCGGAAAAAGAAACCTTAAAAAGGAGGAATATATACCGGGCCGTATTTATAATACTACTTAGGTAATCAGGAAAAAGAATTATAACGAAGACTTGGTACTAAATCTGTGGGTACAAAGAATGATCAAAACCTCCGGCAAACATTTTAAAGAAAGCTATAAGATCGAGATTAACGGACTGCTAACTCGAGAGGTTATACAATTCATATCGAAAACCGATTTCAATCTCCAAAACCAAAATGTCACGATCTTTAAGTCGAGAATTATTCACAAGGTTATAGGCAAGACTACGTGACGGCCGTACGAAAAATCACGTCTAATCGCTTAAGAATGCGGTAATAAAGGTAAAAGCTAAAACTTTTTATAGTCGCCAACAATTTAAAAAATCAGCTGAAATCAAGTGGTCTTTTTAATAATAAATCTATTAGTTCACACTAAAGATAAATTCACGCTTAATAGCCTTAATATAAAGTAGAAATACATGCAATGAGCAACGGATTTACAACATATCGTAATATTAAAAATAATACAATAACTCCGTATTATATACCCTTTAGGCATGGTAATACGTTATATCAAGCTACTGTACGGATTGGCCAAAACAGGAGTTTATTAGTTTCTAACATACTAATCGTATTTTAAATGACGACTAACAATAAAGTCTTTAACATACGATCCGTACTTGCTGTTAACGTAAAAAAAGGATTTCGGAATGATAGGTATACAAACTAACGATACTTTTTTCGTCGAAATGGTTAGGTTTATAATACTGAAATAATAAACTATTAAAGACTCCAAGTTCTAAAACTACAAGCCGGTAATGACTTTAACGAGAAGCAGTCAACTTAACTTTAATAAATCTTTAATCCGTATGCTTGATGTTAATACCTGTCTTAGTTTTTGATAAAAGGGTTAAGGCGCTGTTTAAACTACAATTGATAAGACTAACGAGGTTAAGGTTTCAAGGTACCTGGAATAACGTATTCGAGGCAGCTATATTACTACGTTATACCAACCGGAAGCCTTCTACTATTTATCTATTACCGAAAAAGCATAAAAACCAACAGACAAGAACTTGAACCAGCTAAATAAAAGGCTCGAATAACAAATACGGAACTTGGACGGCGGGATTAATATAATTCCAATCGATCTATTAAAGGATAATTTAATAATATTTACGAACGAGTCCTTTACCAATAACACCGACTTGTCTTTAGAAATCGGCTTTTTAATAACCCTTGTCAACGAAAACGAACGGGAAGAGCAATTTAGTATTATTAGCAGCCTAATTTACTATACCTCCGTTAAGTGTAAACGGATTATACAAAACATGCTAACATTGGAGGTCTATGGTATAATAATAGGCTGACTATACGTATCGAAAGCTACGTTAATAATCCGCCCGGAAAGCCTAATCACGTGAAGTCAGACAGGAATATATTACCAGACTGAAAGATTACCAAAGGATTTATAATGGTGATTTGTTTTAGTGGCATGTTTAAAGCAAAGGCCTGTATCAAAAGAACATTTTGTGGGAGTGGATAGACTCGGATCTTGGAACGGTAAAGCAATTAAGGTTAAATGAGGTTAATTTATATATAATTGGGTGCAATTCAGTATTGAAGTCAACTGGAATTAATAGTGGTCTGGTCAATTAACGAAGAGGAAATTGAATAGTAACCAAAAAAGATTGGTCAGCCACACTAGCGTACGCGCACAAACTAAAAAGCAGCCAGTGTTGGAATAGTATTGAATGTAATGCAGTGGGTCAAATTTACTTACAGTAAAGTTAACCATACTACAAGTATATTGCTTTGTTTAGACTTACCGCATTAGGTATAAGTCGAGTGCACTACACTTCACTATAGGGAATAGGCCAAGCAATTGACCATACAAATTACTACGCAGACCGGCTAGCGGTTTGCCAAACCTAGAACAATACATCCACCATCTAATCACGTAATACTACTTTTTCTTCAACCAATCGAATCGACAACATTGCAACGTCTAAAGCCCTACCAACACACTCCGTAATTTTGACGTAAAATACATTGATGAAAATAGGAAAATAAAAGGGGGACTCGAGATTTTCAGAAAAATCAATAGCGTTAGCGGACCCGTTTCTTCCAGAAAATGGAAGTGGTCGATAAATTATAATTATTAAAAACACTTATATTCTTCTGGCCAGATAGACCATCATGTTGTGGCTGTAATTCCGTTACCTCTTTTAAATGCGATTCTCCTAGTTGAACGAAATAAAAAAACGTTTCCTTTCTGAAGGTGTCCGCTATCTATTTAACCAGGAGAAATTGCTAACATACCACCTAGATTTTTTTTAAATAGTTCATAAACAAAGCGGATAAGCTTATCCTGGTACCGTGTCAAAATAGCTAAATGGTCCTTATATTCAAAACTAAAATGTCTCTAATAATTATTGTATCGGGTCTTAACAATATAGGGGCCAATAGGGTAATTTTTTTTAAATACTGCGCAACTATAGCACACAACATAGCGGACGTAGCCGCGGTATCAGCCCTAATTTTTTTTTCCGGTACTATGAAATCCAAGTTCATATTTCTTAGCAGTATAATTCAACGAGTGGTTTGTTCCGAAAAATTGGAAAGATTCTAACGTGTTTTAAAGAAATAATATTTGGGTCATGAAAATTATATAAACATTAAAATTTTTGAAGGCTAAGTAAAAATCAACCACTGCAAAACCGGCTTAAATTATGATATTTTATTCTTTACGATAGGAACCTCGGTGTAACGGTTTTGAAAGGTAGAGAATATAATATATAGAATACCTAAAACGGCGTACTTATATTAGTTTTAGTGTATAATTTTAAAAGTTTCTTCGAAAACTTCTACGAAGAGTATAGAAAAGTTTTTCCGTAAGCCGCTTTCCTCTGGTAACTAAATCGTCATAGCAGATAATGAATTCTCAAGGGACTATTTTTACCGCTTCCAAAACCAAAAACTTAAATTAAAATAGTTTTATGAGGGCATACTCAAAGTTATTACGCCAAATCTCACATTTAACATTCTCTAGGACCCTGATCAGCACGCGTAGATCGCTTGCCACTACTGTTTATTAAATTTTAATGTGCTGAATAAGATACATTTTAGGTGAGTGCGAAGGCGTATTATTTTTCAAGATCTTATAGGCGGGGGCCGTTAGTGGTATAACTTACCTCGGATACTTATTACGGCTAGGTAAAAAGACTGAAATAACTTTTTTGATGTTTTTCCATAGTGATTATATTAATTATAGCAACCAAAAGGCTGACCGAAATGAGTTAGTATAGGCAAAAAGGCCAGTAGAAGCCTTTTTCCAAGCAAGTAAATGTGGTACGTACCTTTTATTGAGGGTGTTGAAAACTTCGCGCATGAAATAATTGGTGGTGCATTAAACTACGCATAAATTGATTACATGGTATTACGTATAATTAGACACGTCGAAAAGAACAACGAATTCGTTAAAAACGTCCACGTATACGATAAAAACGTATTTTCGTACGAAAAGGTCGTGCTTTGAAGCGTACAAAATCTTTTTAAAAGCCAGCGCGCCAAAAAGATAAATACGTGCAGCAAAAGCATACTTCTCCACTATGAGCTAACTAATGGCCTAATATTTTTGAGAAAGCCTTGAAAAGGTCAACAAAAGGCGGACCGGTTACTCCTTAACTGCAGGAAATATACGCTAGGTCTCACAAAGCCTAATATCCAATGAGGTCGCGGCTGGGGACAATGAAAAAAATTATATTGAGGGGGCTAACTATAACTAGGTCTCAATGCTAATAGTTACGAGTGCTGTTCTTATGGTATCTTAAATGATATTAGTTTGGTAATCAATAGATCCATATGGATTATATTTATTCCTTGGTTCATATTATGTATTTGCTACATAAAACGTAAAACATTTTGTTTATAATGCATTTTTTATGTTTTGAACTTGTATCGCGATTAAGAGATTATATATTGCCTGTTATCAATAAGTGTCAGTGATATAAGCGTCATAAGTTCGTTGTTTAATATATCGGTTAGTCTTTAAGTCATCAATTATTTTCATCTTAGTTTAATTGGTACCTGTACCCTTTGTGAGAAAATTGAGAAATCTATTACGATCTTTATCGTCATACCAGTAAATTAACGATTCTTTAAAGTGTAATTATTTGTTTTCAGTTAGCGGTCCAATCTATGTATTCTATTCTAGTTTCGAATCTTTAAAAATAAGTGATTTTGTTATTACCAAAGTAATAGTTCCAACGCAAAGTATAATATTGGTTTCAAATTTATTGCATCAAAAATCCTCTTAATGATTTTACTCAATTGGTATATACTAACAATATATTAATTATTTCGTACCTAATTCGAGTTTTAAGTAATGAGAATTTGGTAGAAACAAGTAAATACACGTTTGGAACATTCTTTACAGTAATTCAAGGTAGTTTATAAAGGTTTTGAATGAAAATTTATTACGAAACTCGACAGGTAATTTCAGTAAAACCTTCAGTTATAAGTTCGTTCCTAATAGCATTCATGTTTTAGTAATTTCGTAATTCTTCAAGGTAAACTTTGTTTTTTCTTAATTGGTTTTGTTTTTGTATTTTACTATCACAGGGTAGTGCCTTCTATGAAATGTAATACTAGCTGCTACGAAATAATCCTGTAGATACCGGCGGGAGGGATCATAACCCGAGTCTTCCTAGGTTCTGTATAGGCCCTAGGGCCTCTGATCTATCTTTTCAAGTAAGGACTTAGGGTATCCCACAGTTTAGAGACCCGTAAGAGTGTAAATTGTAGCGCTGGTTGAGCCAAAAGGTGCGACCTATTCAGTTTTCGCCAGGAGCCTACGTGCGCCAGGGATACGACTATTTTTTCCTTTGAGGGAAAGACCCTATGAAGCAAATGAGCAGAAAAATAACCTGGAAAAAAAGATCAAAGTAAAACGGGTCGCTGTCGCGTGTACGATTAAGCACCGTAAAATGTTATGAGAAAACTCTTATATACTCCGTAGCCCGTATGTTGTACACTTAAAATAAAACAAAACAATGTAAAACCCTTACAAAAACAAAATCTTACCTGTAATCTTCCCTTAAACATTATACCAAATACCAACCCCTAATAGTAAACGACTCATACGCCCCATAGTTTGTCGTTTATAAAGGTCACTATACTAATGTAAGCAATAACCTTATCAAAGAAGAGAATCGCGACCCGTACGCGCACCAATGCCATGCGCACCGCGCGCCACCGCAGCCACGCGCCCATAGCGGACCCTTTAGGGCCCAAGAGGCTCAAACGGTCCCTCGGGTCCCCTCCCTCCGAGTTTGGTTCCTCCTCCCCTGGTTTGCCGGCTTCCGCCCCTGCCCTCACTAGTCCTTCTCCCACCACAAAATTTAAATTAATATTAGTTCTTAAATTTGCGGCGACATGAATACATAGTCGTTGGTTAAAATCTTACATTTTGGCGATTGGATAAAGATTTAGTTTCATTCTTTATAGCTATACCTTCATACGATTTATCAGGAATTTTGAACGAGTTCATCGGTGTTTTTGCCTTTCATTTTATGGATCAATCTTGATTCTAAGATAGTTACGTCGTTGTCGTGGAATTTGAAGTTACTTCTTAGTAAAAAAAATATAAATTTTAGTATTTGGAGTCTATTAATTTCTACCAGATCGCTTTTCATCAAAGATTAGTCTGAAGTTATGAATATTCTTTTAGTATATGAACTGATGCTAATTAATAATTATAATTTTAGGTAATTTATGCCGTTTTATACATATTTCCGGATTCTTGTTTTTATCCCTATCGTAATTCTTTATTAGCTGGTCGTTTATGATATCGCTCATTTATTATTTTATCGATAATTTGACTCGGTTTATTTGGTTGACTAATCTGCTCCATTGAATAATTTTCGTTAAATTTAACGTATAATTCAATGTTAGTTGTATTAGACGTTATAGGCTCGTTAATAGTATCAACTACCTCGTTCTTTTTGTAATATTTCAGATTTTAAACAGATCATTCTATTTTTCAGATTCGTTTTCAATAGGAAATATACTTCATAGAGGAAGCTATAATACGTTCTTTATCAACGGATCATTTCTAGCCGTGAAGGCATTATTTATTCAACTCTTTTCCAACTTCTACTGTAATTTATTTAGAGCTTTGTTTTAGTCTGTATTTCTTTCAAGTTTATTTCCTAATGATAAAGATTTCGTTATTAAACGAAGATTTGTTTAAAAACCTTAAAGAATTAAGATTGAGCTGTAAGGGTTAAATGTGTTTTTAATCCATTTGTTATTATTTGAAGTATTGTCTTTAACGAGGTAAAATCTCTGATTTTAATAGTATGGATATTATAAGTTTTACGAATAAAATCGTGTGATATTTCAATCTTTTTAGTACTATAATAAGCTTTTATAAACATCTATTCGCATTGTATCCCTATTACTTCGATATTTATTCAAGTATTTACCGTTGTAAAAGCAGTCTCAGTGTTATGACTAACCACATTTAGTTACTCAAGTTATATATTGAAATAGTAGTAATTGAATTTCAGTAAGTTAACTTAACTTACAGTAAAATTGAATGTAGTTACTGTAATTGGAGTGTATTTTTATGGGTCTACTGTATTGACTGGAACTCAAGTAGAGTATACACCTACTTCACACTAGGGAAAGGGCCAATCAATTGACCATACAAATTACTGTACAGACTAATAGCGGTCTATCAAACCTAGAACAATAAATCTACCACTTGACTATTGCAATACTACAGTTACTTCGACCAATTGAATTGAAAATATTGCAACGTCTAAAGCCTTATCAATACTAATCATTACTTATTAGGTTAAGTATAGATAAGTTAAGTAGAAGAATAAGCCACTTTCTGGTTATGATTTACATTAACGTCATTATAGAAGAAAGATTTTTATAAAAGGCCCCATTACTATATTTTCGGTTTATAAGTAGTGGAAAGAGGGATTTTTGAGTGTGTTTACGATTTACAAGCACTTAAAAATATTAACGGTATCGTTATTGAAAATACTGAAAAATATTTATGAATCTTTTTTTAAAAGCGTTGAAATTAACGGCTAAAAGTCTCAAAGTCCGTTCAATCAGTAACGGTAAGGTCACTATTACAACAGGTGTTATAACAATAAAATCAATTTAGTCTCATACTATTTAACTATAAACATTGAACGATCTCCGACTTTACTTTTTATGCCATAATTTATCCTTAATACTAATTTTTCCCTTTACTTTACTATTTTTCTTTACCCTATACCATAATCTTCAATCTCATAGTCAAGATCATTACACCGATTAAAATCACTAAGTCCCGCTAAGAAAACTATATCCCGCGACTTAACGCTGAGATCGTCAAGTTTCCACGCGACTTTACATTAAAATTAAAAGTTTTTACGATCCTAAATTGTTAATTCTTTTGCTAAAACCTCCCTACATCACCTAAATGAACGTTAATTTACCAGCCAAAACGTTTAAACAGCAACCTAAAATACAAGAATGAAGGTTATCGATGTACTTTGACCTTTTTTCGCAAAAAGTTACGATGGAAACCTTTGGTTTGAAGATGTTGGTGCCGACTTAACGGGAAAACACTTAATTTACTACGTCGGCTAATTTATAATCGACTCAGATTCTGATAAGATTAATCTAGGATTTTTGGATTTTGAAGATTTTTTCGATTACTTTACTGATGAGATTATTTGAATTCAAAATAAGACAATAAATAGTTAAAGCCAAGTTAAAAATGTACTTTCTAGATCATGAAAATTTTATTCTAAATAGGAAAGGAAACGTGATATAAACTCTTTTCTAGTTGGCTTAACTTAAAGATTTCCTTTTAAATCCTCAACCTCAAGACTTTCGAGGCAAGGGTAAGGACTTTAGAGACTCTTAAAGCCTTTACACCCGTTTTATTAGAAATTCCCTTAGTTACCAATTAAGTTAAACCTTTTTACGCGCCGACAATAAGGAACCTGTTGATTTATTCGGCAGCTTAACACCTTTATGTAATAGAGAGGAGTACGTCTTTATCGGGGGTAGAGAGCGTGAAGCAGCGGCCGCCAACACGGTAAGAGGAATTAACTTTGGCGCTATTTATCGATTAAATGAATAGGAACTTTAGTGAGCACCTAAACATTAAGAGGATTATTACCAAATCCCCGGCGAAAACCCCCAAATTCTTTTCTCTTGGACTATTTAAAACTTCCTTTAAGATCGTTAAGTGCCTTAAGGCGAAGTTTCCCCTAGCAGATACGCCTACAAACGCAATCAATTTCAAAAATCTTCGCAAATACTATTATCGATTTAAAAAGTAGTTAAATCCTTATATGAAAGTCTTACTAAGTAAGCTTAAGCCGGTTAGTATGGCTTCCATCAGCTGATGTTAGTCAGCCCTCTTAACTATTCAGCCAAAAGTATTAATAATCGAGAACGCTTCTAGATTATACTAATTACACTATAAGGGGCGTCGATATGACACAATATACACAACATTATACACAACTACATTTCTTATGACTCAGACTGTACGGCTCATAGCCTAAGTATATAACACCTTAAAAGTTCCAAAAATTTCCCTTCTTCGAGATCTAAGGTCGTATTATTACTCTACTTCATTAATATATGATCCAGTTAACCACTAATCAGTATTGGTAGGACTTTATCTATAAGGTAGATAAGTTCTAATGTTTCTCCTTACTAGTAGATAGTATACTGTAACTCGATTAAAAGATAAATTGAAGTCGATAGTATTAAAAAAGAACTAAGTTGGGCAACCACCCGTTAACAACCCAGATATTTATATCTTAGTATAATTGTGAAAATCAGCCTTTTTTTAACTGGACAGTTAGTTAGTTAATGGTATAATTTATGGACAATTGTCATTTATTTTTCTGTATATGTTAAATTGCTAGTAAAGTGGTTAGGTTTAGCCTAGACAGCCAGACGGCAACTTTCGATTTGGCCTAAATAACCAGACTGTATCTAATTAGCCATTAATTGCAAATACTACAGTATGATCAATTGGTTTGTATATTGGTTCATGCATTGGTCTAGTTGAAATTCTAATAATAGCATTAAATTACTCTATTTTTCTTAGATGTGATATACAATTGTTGTTGGAATAATACTACCTGCAGTGTAGTAGGTCAATTTTACTTACAGTCAAGTTGAGTATACTGACTGCAAGTTGAGTATATTTTTTTTGTTTGGACTTACTGTATTGGTTGTAAGTCAAGTACAGTACACCACACTTTACACTAGGATACGAGCCTAGCAATTGGCCATAAAAATTACAGTGCAGACCAGCTAGCGATCTGCTAAACCTAAAATAATATATCCACCACTTGACCAATACAATAATACTATTACTTCGACCACGATTCGAATCGACAACGTTACAACTATCCAAAGCCCTATCAACATTG
The DNA here is from genome assembly GCA_038502455.1 of Anisogramma anomala. Classification (NCBI taxonomy): domain Eukaryota; kingdom Fungi; phylum Ascomycota; class Sordariomycetes; order Diaporthales; family Gnomoniaceae; genus Anisogramma; species Anisogramma anomala. The sequence continues at coordinate 4,755,933 of JASMMZ010000011.1, read as the reverse complement.
ATTAGTACTTATTAGGTTAAGCAAAGATTGGCTAAGTAGAAGAAGAAGCTACTTTTCGGTTACTCTCTATGTTAAAAGACGGTTAGGGTAAAGGAAATATTTTTACGACAGGCCTTTATTAGTATTACTTCAGTCTAAAATGGTAAGAAAACAAAGAAGTTTTTATGTTACGCTAGTTTACAACATATATCTAAAAGTAAACGACGGTATCTTTATTAAAAATACCAGAAACTCTTTACCGGATCTTTTCTAAAAACGATAGAATTAACTGTTAAAAATCTTAAGGTTCAGTAAGTTAATAGATACGGCTGAGTTAGTATTATTACAAGTGCTACTACTACCAAAGCAACTAAGTCCCACAGTCAAAATAATAAATAACCTTTAGCTTCTACTAATGACGATCTCCAACCTTGCTCTTTACACCAAGTTTTTCCCTTTACTTCACTTTTTTCACTTTTCTTACGCCAACTTAATCGTTAAATTTGCTACTTTACACAAAAACACCGAGAATCGCCAAATCGGGCCGAGAAAAAGCCACGTCACGCGACTTAATACCAAATCCCCAAGTTCCTACGTCATCCTCTCCAAATTACCAAATGCTTCACCTACTAAACCATATATAGGCTAAATCCTTAATATAACATTTACCCAAAAGCTAATGAAGTTAATTAAAGCCCTCGGGATTACCTTTATTAAGTAATACGATGAAGATCTTTAGGCGAAAAATGTTAATAAAGGCTTAACTGAATAATACCTAGTTAATTTCACTGGTAACTTTATTATTAAACAGGATGATGGCGAAAAATTTGACCGTAGTGACCTCTTTTTTCGCAAATTTATTCATTTATTTATTCATTTAATTATATTGTTACCGGGCAGTACTCGCCGTGAAGCGACGCACTATCTACTACGAAATATCCTTGTAAATAACGGCCGGGGGGGTCGTAACGCGTGCTAGTACAGCTGTAGAGAGCTGTTGACAAATCACGCCACCCCTCCAATTAAGACCTTAAGGTACCCCGAAGTTTAAAGACCCGTAGACGTGTAAGAGGCAGCCATAATTGGGCCATGTAACGTGGTTATTTTAATCACCGCCCAACGCCTCATCGCTCTGGGGATACGACTAGTTCTAGTACCTTAAAAAAAGATACTCTGTAAAGCCAGAAAAAGAGTTGTAAAAGCGCTTAAAGGGAGTAGTTGTAAAAACACGCGTAAAAACACGCGTACGAGTTAAGAAAAGTTTTAAACCACTAAACTTAACCATTGCCGGCGGGTGGTACACGCGGATCTATAAGGCTATAATTTAACAACGTATGTTTTCCGAAAAATATTTAGTAACGTAAACGAAATCCCGAAAAAATATAGGGTTAGCGAGGACCCTTTTTATATCAGTATCTCGTATCCGCCTGTTTGGAGATTTACTAAGGGCCCGTGACCAACGTTTCCAAACCCTTAACGAATCCGGGCAGTAGACTAGGTAAGCCACGTTACGTTCGTCATTATAATGATAACACCCCCCTTTCGCCTCGGAAAACTAAAATTTTCGAGAATACAGGATGAAGTTACCATACCCGTATCTTATCGTATAAAAAAAGATATAAAAAGATCTATAGTAACGGTGCCGAAGGTAAAAGGGCACCGAATTTAACGGACGTATTGAATTTGGGTCTAAACCTAATAATATATGTAAAACCCTAACACTTATACCAAAAAGATAACTTAGCCTCCTATTATGTATACTATTTTCTTTTTACAACCTTAAAGTTAAATCGTAATACCGATTCTACTCCATTAGTAAAGGTTTATTTATTATTTTCGTACAAAGGAGGGAATTTAGCCTTTAAATCGATAAGCCTGTCCGCGATTTCGTTTCTGATGATTTCTATATGCCTTAGACTTTATCTAACCTTTATACGGTCCGAATACGATTCTACCACCACGTAAAAACCTCGGAAAACCTGTTGGAATAAGGCGGTAAAATCCCTAATCAAGTCTCATATCATGGAGGTACTATTTACGCAAACTTTTATTTCGCCTAGGGTGCTGCGCGAGGCCGCTTTAAAGCTTCGGAGGGCGTTAATAGCCTTCACGTTAAAAACGTGCGTATCGGGGCATAAGTCTCAAAAACCCTTTATGATCGTATGTTACCCCAATATATTACGTACCCGTATCCAATGTATCATCTACCTTTGACGAGTTACTCGAATTTATCGGTAAAAACTGTAATATAATAACAGTCTAAGCTGGATAACCATATTTGAAAGAATAAGGTTAAATTATTTTCAATTAATCCACCCGTAAGGTCGATGAAAAACCTAAGGGTAAACTATAAAGCTCGTAAAATAGGTCGGAAAAAACAAGAAAACTTTATGTTAACTGCGAAAAAACGTAGACGAGTACGTATTTTTGTTGGCTTAGGTTTTCGTAGCGGTGAAGGAAGGTCTCAGTGGTCTCCTTAGGTAATATAAGCCAAATGAGCCTAAAGTCAAAGGATTTCTTAACAGTTGTAACGCCACATATGGTCCCTCTTTTTTTGGCTAATATAACTGTAAAGGTAAAAGTCCCGTTTTTTATAACCTCCGTTACGGACGCCGTATCGATTAGTTATACGAACGGGTGCCTAACGTTAAGTGATTTCAAACAATAAATAAAATAAAGTCGTTACTATTTTAAAACGACCCTATTCAAAGTTAACCTGGTATTACGTAAAGCAACAGCGTTTAAATTGGTTTTATATAACGTGGTAATCTTCTTTACAGTAACAATTAATAAAGCCGTAACTTACCTTTGAAAACCTCTTTACCCGCGGTCAAAATATCAACTTTCCGTGTAGTAAGTAAATATAAGTATAACTGTGGTAATGGTTACCATATATAAAAGGTGCATCGGAGGCCCGGATTTTATACATAAAAGTCCCTTATAATGTAAAACTAATTTTAAAACCTTAGTTACACGTTTCCCGACATACACCTTTCTTAATAAAGTGCGGTTGAATCAAAATCCTAACTATTATATACCCTAGAATTTCGTATATAGCGAGAGACCTATAACCGGATGGATCGAGTTTAAGTCAGTAAAAACGAAGAGATTCCTCAGTTTAACGAGGTTCGTAGGACTTTAGCGCCCAGTGATATATAATAATTCCGAATTTTTCAAAATAAAGACTAGTTGGTTGTTACTCGTCCACGCGTCCGCCTCCTGCACATTAACCTCAAATCCTATGACGTTTAACTTTGAAAAGTCTATGGTTCGAAAAGAAGCAGGTCATCGGCGTAAATGAAGACACGTTCTATATGATATTACGTAAAATTTTATATATAAATTATATAAATTATCGGAAAAAGGGGTACGCCTTCTATGGTACTATGATTAAGGTTTAAAAACACTATAATCTCCGTTTGATACCATACCTTTATTACCCTTCTGGTTAAAAAGTTTTTAATGAGGGTAAATAAGTTTCGACAAAACCCTATACGTCGCATTTTACAAATTAGCCGGTTATAAACTAAGGCGTTCAACGTCCCCTACACGTTTGGGAAAAAATACAAATTTACCGTTAATAAGGGAGAACTTTATATCGTAGGTTAAGGCCGTAATTTAATCGATAACGAATCGTTTAAATATCACTTCTCCATATTAAACGTTAATTATACCCCGTATAATTAGAGACCAAAAAATCCGCTGTGTCATGATATATTTTAACTGGTTCAAGTATACTAGGATTAATACGATGAATCTTTTGGAGCGTAGTTATAATAGGTTCTGGTTCCCTAATTATATATTGTAAAAATATCCGAATATTGTTATACTTACGGGAAGACCCTTAAGCGAAGGTACTTATTAAAAAACATACGAAAAAGTTTTGCGATATATTCCCAATAAGCCTTAAAAAGTCTTACCATTATATTGTTAAGCTTAGCGAACGAACTCCGGATATTTAAAGTATTTCGTTACACCTTTTCGTCGGGGATATTAAATCCTTTCGAAAACGTAAATTCGGATTTCTCCTAGTTGTCCAAAAGGTCATCAATTAAATCGTTTATAACTAAAAAAAACTATTTAAGTCATTATCCCATAACGTTTGAACATATTGCTACTGGTCGAAAATAAGTTAATCCCTTATCTTAAAGGCGGAAACCAGAAACGAAAAGGGGGACTTGTACTAATTAATAATATCATACACTTTAATGAAATCGGCGGCTCGATTAAGCCTATTTTTCCATAATCCGACCGGTACCTTACCTACCTTTGCCGAAAATTCCTACGTTTAATAAGCTTAACCCGTTAAAGCCGGTCCTCGTCTGCTTTCCTTATATAATACCGAAGCCGATTAAGCTTAAAGGTCTACTATTTTGTAACTTTAACCTATATAGTAACAAGTTTTCCGACTTTATAAAAAGTATTTAAATATAGCCGTATAAAGGCCTCCGCTTAGCCATATACCATAGTCTTACGTATTATATTCGCAGAGTTAGGCAAAAAGACTATACCAATATTAATTAGGTCTTTTAACTTGAAAAGGCTGGCCTCAGAAACCCTAATTTAAGGTATCGGAATAAAAAAAGACCTAGGCACTAAAAAAATAGTAAGTAAACTCCTACAATCAGACCTATTATCCAAGTTATGGCGGATGTTTATAATCATTCTGGTAATATTAGTAAAGGTAAGTTTGAAAATATATCTTAACCGGTACGTGGTAATTCTTAACTTACCGTTAAAATATATACCGGTAATAATGGCCCAGGTATTTAAAGTTCGTCCTTCGCGGGCGTTATTTTACGTCGGTTTCACGCGGCTATATATGAGGTTAAAGTCGTCTTTTACGATAATTTAAAGTCTGGTTGTCTAATTATATACCTTCGAAAAGACTTTATCGGTAAACTGATTTTTGTAAATATTAAAGATATGGGTCCTGTTAACGCGTATCTATAACGAATCCTTGTTAAGATTCGGTTTTAAATATATAACGGTAAGGGATACCCCTTTCCAGACGTATGTAAAAAACCGATATCGAATGTTAAATAATAGCTTACGCCGTTCCTCTCAAATAAGGGCAAAGTCCCCTTAATCGCGAACCGGTAAAAAGAAATCGTACGTTAGGTAATGTTACGTGAATCTGTACCCGTTATTTTTCTTGTCATACTGAGGCTCCTATACATTTATAATATTAATACCTTTATCTGCGTAGCCAATAAATAACGTTTGATATATAGTTATTATCTTATTTATATTAACTTAGGTAATCGTAAGTCCCTTATTTATTTTCGGTGCTTGGTAACACCTAATTATTTTACGTGTTTTCGTAAAAGGTATACCTAGTATTTAAAATCATTCGGAATAGTTCAGCTTTTATAAATAGCGGTAAAAGAGTCTAGCGCATTAACCTATTATATAAGGTTTAATAAATTAGTCTGTATAATGTTAATGCTTAGGAACGCCGAGAAATTAAATTCGGATATAAACGTATTTAAATTTAAAGAAGGTAACTTAATATCCTTAAGGACATTAATAACAATTGTTAATAAAGTTTTGATCACTATAGCTAAAGGTTTCCAAGTGCTAAACCCTGTTTTTTTAACCTTAAACGGGAGGTGTCTTGAGGAGTGTAACCTAAAACTAGTGGCTTATTTAACTAAGCTATTTGTAAGCCGAATGCCAGATTTGTCGAATGTAGGTTCCTTTTGGATTATAAATGTTATAAGGAGGAGCTTAGGGCTCCTATCTATGGTATTCTGTGATGTGGTGTCGTCTCGGGCGTTTTTAGGTTCGCTGTCCCCTAGTTATATAGGAACCGAAAGGTTCGAGTTACATAATATATCGTTATTAGGGACCGGAGTTACATGATTACCAGTTTCGTAACTAAGTCTAGGAAATATAAGTCGTGTTATCCTATTGGTATCGAAATACTATCGGATATTAATATAATGAAATTTTAACTTTTTACCCCTTTTTACTAGATAAAAGGTGTTTTCCGCGGGCTTGGCCGCGGTGGAAACTGTATAAGCTAAAGCTTTCGCTATAATTTTAATATTATACTGGGTTCGTTCGAAATACATAATCTTTTTAAAGCGATACCTTGTCACGCGTATATATTTGCCCCCCTTTCTTTTAGGGACCGTTAGGCAGTCGCTATATTCGAAGGAAAAAGGCTCGTAATAATTATAGCGTTACGGAATCATTATATACGGCCCGGGAATGTAATTTTTGATAGAAACCTAGTACTTAAAGTATCGAACTGGCCGGACGTATCGTGTATTAATATTCCAATCCAGGCACCTATCGTTATAAAACTATAACCGGTATCGTTTATTTATCGCTCGAGCCCCTTCGCTAATATCAAAAAGGCGGAAAAAATTTACAGGCCGAAAAAAAAGGAATAATTTAAATAATAAGGTCATTATATACGTTCTAACCATAAACTAATAGGTAGGCATTAATCGGTGCGACCTTAGCTTACGTGGTAATCTCCTTTTCGATTACTTTCAAAACCTCGAATGAAATATCCTAAAGGGGCTTATAGATAACGCGAAACCCCCTTTTAACTATATACGTATACTACATTTGGTATAATATAGCGAACATGTTACCGAAAAGATATACTACCGCCAATAAAGTTTTATCCGAAAAAAGCTTGTTTTTAATCGGTATGTTCGCATACTATATAAAGAATCATATAAGAGTTTTTTTCACCGACTTAATAATAAACGGATTCAATTATACCTTTTTTACCAAAGTATATCAAATAGAAAACATGTCAACGTCCCGCTTAAAACCCTTATGGACTTTAACCAGGACCCGTAAATCCGCCTTTTATATTACTCTTTAAAATATAATACGTTATCCAGGGTAAAACTTCGACTTATTTAAAGCGAGACTTTAACGTCTTTTCGTAAACGTAAATAAAGTTTGTAACGTTGGGAGAACCAGAGTTATATCCTGTCCTATTACCGTAGCCTACATAATATTCGGGTTTAACGCAGGTAAAGTGAAGGGATTAATACCCTTAGTAGTTATAATCTCAGGCGAGGTTAAAGCCGTCGTAAAATCGGTAAAAATTAGAGTTCGGGTAGATTTTCAAGGATTTTTTCGAACTTAGTTTACCCAAGTAGGAGGTTAGTTTACAGAAAGTGTATCTTTCGCAATTTATGTCCTTAAACCCTTTTTAACTAAGTGCTTGGTAGCGTAAGTTACGATATGTAGCAATAACGCCCGGTATTCGGTAAAGCTGAGTCCGTTATAACGAATAATAAAAGCATTAATAGCCTATTAGTACATTATGTAAATGGACTCGCGAACTTCGAGGTCGCGCCTTTATATATCGAGTACCTTACGTAGAGATTCGGCGTTGAAGCGTAGGAATCGATAAGTAATAATATTCTTTTCCGCCAGGAGCGGTCCAATTACCTAACGCTTATGTTAGGGCACATAGGAAGTTTACAGAGGTCGGGCATCCTTTGCAGGCATATCGTAGGTACGTGTGATCGATTTGGCCCCTCTAGTGGTAGCCATAAAGGGAGCCATTGGAAAAAATTTCCTGCGATGTTAAGATATTGTATAAAGGTCTAGTGGCGGCACTAACAATTGTGGGGTCCGCCCATAAATGTGTCGGGAAGGATTTTTTTCGCAAATATCATGATTTCTTCGATTACTGAACTATTAATATATAAAAGAAGATTTAAAAAGCTATTAAGTCTAAATTAAAGAAAAAATTCAAACGAAGAGGGATTTACGTGCCAGAAGAAAGCTTTACTAAGCTAGTAAAGACATTTTACGACCTAGATTAGCTTAAGGAATACCTTCAAAACCTACGCACTAAGGGAAAAGATATTAAGAAACCTTAACGCCCTAACACACGTTTCAGGAGACTTCCATTTTACCTTTAGTTAAGTTAAGACTTTTTACGCGTTAACAATAAGGAATCTGTTAACCTGCTAGGTAGTTTAATACCTTTACGCGAAAGCGACGAGTACGTCTTTAGTGTCGGCAGAATACGTGAAATAACGGCTGCCTATGGGGTCAGAGATATTGATGTTAACGCCTTACACCAGTTGATTAAGTAAAATATTTAAGCTCCTTATAACCTTTATATCATTTTTACCCCTTAACACTTTAATCAAAATCGTCAAACCCTTTAAGATCTTTACCACAAAAGGTTTAGCTATACGCGTAAACCTATTATAGGTTCAATTACAAAACTTTACCCCTCTGGTTAGGCGACTGGCAATTATTTTTAACAATGTATTTCGGGAGCTTTAAGGCTTAAACTATCAGAAAATACTAATAAATATTGTGATAATTATCGCAATCTGGCCTTAAAACCTTTCAAGATAGTCAACATTGATTACAAACTTTTTACGAACTTCGCCAAGATTTGAAACGACGTATAGAGGTATAATGGGAAGCCTTATAATCTTGTCAACATTAAAATAATACTCTTTTTAAATATTTGCAAATGAAAAAAGGTTTCTCCTTCTAGTTTTCACTCGTTATTTTCCGGAATCCTTATAGGGTACGCCAGGGACTATTAATTAACCTTTCTAACCCGAGTAATCACCTTTTACAAAATTTACAATAACATAAGAAGCCATTTCGAATACGATGTCCACCTTACTCAATACTATATAGATTAGGCTACCTCAAGGTAAATTACGATAATGGCGAAGAAAAAAAGGAGGAAATACTAATCTATATGCTAAACCAGATGTGTAATAAGCTAATATTATGCTAGCAAGTAATGGGGAAAGCCTACGTTAGCAAAACCACACTTCGTAAACAGGTATTAGTAGTAGTTACAGGCGTTAATAAGTTTTAATACGCCTTATAACATCTGGATACCGTTTTCAAAGGCTTTTTTGACCAATTACATTTCTTACTTGTAATGGTAATAGCGTGTGTACAAAACTCGTTTGATATATAACCCTAAGTTAGTAATTTTCCTAATGTAAATGAAAGAACCCTTGGGGTAATTGATTGCATAGATCATAAGTACGGTTATAGTTGTTTACTACGTTTAAAGTCCAGTCTATAGACCTTAAACTAAGGGCAGTAATCATGCTAACGTCAATAAAGCCAAGATTTAAATGGACCTGTTTATCTTAAGAATTATCATGGTAATAGTGATAAAAAATATTGAATTTGTGGTAAGTTTCTCTATTGGTTAATTCGAAATACCCTCATTCAGCTAAATAACAAATATTCAATATATTATATATAGTACTTTGTCATTTTTAAAAAGTATTACTCGAATTAAATCGTTAACTTCCAAGGCAAAGAGATTATTAACGGCGATAATACCTTTGAATGAATTAATTGGTATAAAATACTATTCTCAAAGGGGTTTATTAATGAGCCGATTATACGTTTTTATACCGTTGAGGTGGTAAAGACCCTTACCTTTGCCTTAACCAAGTTTTCGACTCCTTATACACCTTCAACATTCGCGATCATTACGCGAATTATACGTTTTAAGGTATTATACCAGATATAGTGGTAGTAAGGTATTTGATAGGAGGCTATTTTTAATATATAATACTACGGAGGGAAATTACTTCGGCTACTAAAATTAATTGTTACGATATTAGTAAGGTTAAAGTTAGCTTTAGACCAGGCAAATAACTATCGTTATTAGGAATAACGGCAATTTGGATTGTTGTAAAATCGATTACATTCTATATTCTCAAGTCATTTACCCCATTTTGTATTTGTTTAAAGGACATAAAGTCCTTCAGTGTTAACGTCAACGTCAACGTAAACGAACTAGTTAAAAACGGAAAAAGGTTCCCCCTTGCCTTTAAGTAAAGATACCTATAATTTAATGTTTAAGGCCATAAAGCTGTGATATTAAGCCTAAAGGAGACGTAAATACGTTGGTTACACCGATAATTTGATTAACTTGCCGTTAATAAACTTTATAAAGTCCTAAAGTCCCTAGGGTATAGAGACGTAAAATACTTTACCATGAAAGCTATTTCAAAGCTTTGCCATTATTTCCAAACATATACCTTAGCCCCCCTGAAATTTAAATTTATACTAAAAAACGACAAGATCTTTAATTATAAGGTTTTTATTAATGTACTTTACTTAGATAACAAGCCTATTCTTTACATTATTAACTTTACAACCTCCTTTTATAAAGTTTAGTTTTTAAAGTCCCTTTTGGAAAAAGATACGTGGGAAAAGTTAAGGATATTGTAAATTAATACATACTTGGGCCTACCTAACGTCGTCATCCACAATACCTGTATTAACTTTTCGGTGGCGGTATTTTAAAAATATGTGAGATAATAGGTATTTAATGGAAACAAGTGCCTATAAAAGCCTATTAGAGTATGAAAAAGGTTAAAAGGGTATACGATTTACTTTGCCGAACGTATAATATCCTTACTCTGGAAATCAAAAGCTTTACAAATTCGGAAACACTCTTTTAAATAGTGGTAAAAGAAGTAAACGATATTTTGGATCCTAACAACCTAATACCAACGTTACTAGTTTTTAAAACATACCTACGCCTAACGAGTAAATCTCCGTTATCGGTAAGTACTTAAAAGTGAGCTATGGCCTACGGTAAAATACTAAAGAAACTGTAAAAAGAATTGGCCCGCCGCCAGGTTAACGATACTTTTAACACTAGGAACGACCTTATAACAGTTTATATACTTAATTTGTCTTTATAAAGTAAATTCTTCGTGTGGCGGAAGCCAGGTAAATGAAAAGGCTTATATAAAACCTTAAGTATCGTGAACTTTAAAGTAGTTGTTAAAAATATTAACGGTCTTATATTTTTCCGAATCACTCAAGTTAAGTTTTATATGAAAGCTACTAACGATAAAGGCCCTTGGGCTAAGTGACCGAGTCAACACAAACTTTCTCCATCCGTTATCGACAAGTCGATAAAATGCTACTAGCGCAAACAACTCCTAAAGAAAAGAAACGTTAAAGAGAAGGAAAACATACCGGGCTGTATTTACAATACTACGTAGGTCAATAAAAATCAAAAAAGATAACGAAAACTTAATATTAAAGTTTCGGATACAAGGCATTATTAAAACCTTCAGCAATTTTTTTTAAGAAAAAAAAAATTCGAAATTAACGACCTATTTATTCGATGGGTTATATAATTCATGCCAAAGGACGATTTTGACCTTTAAGAAGTAAATATTACCATTTTTAGGTCGAGGATTATCCACGAGGTTGAAGGTAAAATTACGGGGCGATCTTATGAAAAATTACCTCTAATCGCTTAAGGATATAGCAATAAAAGCAAAAACTGAATCTTGATAAAAAATTGAACGATTTAAAAGAATATCTAACGTTTAGTAGTTGTTTTAATAATAATGTTACTAACCAAAACTAAAGGCAAGTTTACGCTTAATAATCGTAATATCATATAAGCTTATACGTAGTAAGCAATGAATTTACAACGAATCGTACTACTAAAGTTTTTATAGGAACTACGTGTTGTTTACCTTTTAGGGATGGTAATACGTTATATTTAGTTACTATAAGGACTAGTTAAAACAAACGTTTATTAATTCCCAACCTACCAATCGTACTTCAAATTACAGCCCAGCATAAAATCTTTAACATACGACTTGTATTGACTAGTAACGTAAAAAAAAGGGCTTCAGCTTAATAGATATGTAAATTAACGATATTTCTTTTGTTAAAACGGCTTACTTCGTAATATCGGAATAACAAGTAATTAAGAACTTTAATTTTTGGAATTGTAAGCCGATAATAACGTTAGCGAAGAGCAACTAATTTGATTCTAACGGATCGTTAATCTGTATATTTAATATTAATACTGGCCTTGGCTCTTGTTAAAAGTGCCAGGGTACTAATTTGGCTATAATTAACAAAATGTAATGATCACACTAAATACTCGTGAGTATATAGAAGGTGTCAGAGGGTTTATGTTATCAAGAAGGTAGCAGAGGTGCTGAGTGAACAATATCGCAACCGTACAAGTAATGATCAAAATCCGTGAGGCTATTCAGAATATACTGAGACTGAATACTTAGATTAACAACTGAAGAGCTATGAAGGAAATACTATCTGTGTGGTGATGACCGTGTCCTTATATATCCGTACCTTCATACCATCTTCAATACTGGATAGCTTGGATAGCAATATATTCAACATATTCTATACATTCATGCGTTAACCCTAACCCTGGGTTGCTGACATAAGAGATATTCCCACTTGATGTGTTAGATGTCAAGCTTCTAATGGCGCAGCTGGCCGCTGGCCTGTTCCATAACCTGCAGTTGGTTTTTAGGTCATAACACAAAACTAACGTAGTTAAGGTCTAACGGTACCTAAAATAGCGTGTCCATAACAGCTATATTGCCACCCTATACCAACCAAAGACCTTTTACGACCTTTCCATCGCGACGTAAGTACAAAATCCAGCAAACAAAAACTCTGACCGGTTAAATAAGAGGTTCGAATAGTAAATGCGGAATTTGAGCCGCAGGATTGATATAGTCCTAATCATCCTAATGGAAAGCCAAATTAATAATCTTTACGGACAGATCTTTCGTAAATAATACCGACCTGTTCTTATAGATTAGCTTTTTAATAACCCTCGTTAATAAAAATAGGTGGGAACCCTAATTTAATATTACCGATAACCTAATGTACTGAAATTTTATTAAATATAAAAGGATTATACGACACGTATTAGCTTTGGAAGTCTACGGTATAATAACAGGCTTTAATGTAGTAATAATACTATAGAAAACCCTTAACGTTATTACTAGGCAATTGAAAATTCCTTTTATCCTGGTGGTGATTTGTACCGATTCGATAAACCTATTTGAATGCCTTTCGAAGCTCGGAACTACTAGCGAAAAACGCCTAATAATCTACGTAATAATACTTTGCGAAGCCTACGAAGGTAGGGAAATTAAAAAGTTCTAATAAATTAATAGTAAAGACAATCTTACTAATGTTATAACGAAGGCATCATTAAATAAGGCACTTAAAAGGTTTATGGATAGCAAAAAGCTAACTATATGTATCGAAAGTTACGTTGATAGGTCACCCGATAAGCCTAATTTACGTAACAGTAGTTAGGGATGCGCTGGCGAATTGAAAGGTTGCTAGTGAAGTAATGATGGCAACTTGTTTGACTGGCACGGCTAAAGAAGAGGCTTGCAATAGCGACTTGTTTAACTGGCACGACTGAAATGGAAGCTTGCAAAGGCTTATAGCGGACGAACTTTTTGTAGGAATTGATAAACTTCGACCTTAAAACCATAAAGTAATTACGGTTAAATAGGGGATAAATCAAGTGCAATTGGGTGCAATTTAATATGAAAGTTAATTAAAATTAACAGGGGTTTGGCTAATTAACGAAAAAGTAATTCGGCGGTAGCCAGAAAAAATTAGTTAATCATATTAACGTATGTGTACAAACTAAAAAGCCGCCAGGGTTAAAATAATACTACCTGTAATGTAATAGATCAACTTTACTTACAGTAAAGTTAACTATATTGACTGTAAGTTGAGTGTATTATTTTGTATAGACTTATTATATTGGATATAAGTTAAGTACAGTACACCACACTTCATATTAGGGCACGGGCTCAGCAATTGACCCTACAAATTACAGTGTAAACTAGTTAGCGGTATGCCAAACCTAGAACAATACATCCACTACTTTACCAATATAATACTACTGTTACTTTGACCACGATTCGAATCGACAACGTTGCAACAATTCAAGGCCTTACCAACAATTTTTGTATTTTTACTTGGATACAACATACAATTATCATATATATATTTAGGCATATACTTTTTTCGTTTCTTATGGTTTTTTTTTTTTTTTTTTTTTTATTGCAGATTCTTTCCACAAAAAAACGTAAAACTAGTGATGGTATTAGCGAATCTAATAATAGTTACTGTTGATAAATATAAATCTAATAAAGCCATTATTGAAAAGTATAAGACTGACCGTTGCTATCGAGTTATAAAGGTCGACGCTGATAATAAAAATAAGGAATTGATAAAACAAAAGAAAAATGATATAATGATAGTAAAAGAGGGAAAAACCGGAACACTATTGTAACGAAAGATAGTTATTAGTTTCTATGGTAAAAGGTGACTATTATATGCGTGTTTGAGCCGAATTATTTAGTTTTACATAACCTATAGAAACCGACTTTAGAATATTAGTCAAGGTTTTAGTGGAGTTTGTCAACGTTAAACGTATTTGTTAGGCACTTTTATTGAACGAAACGATTTTTAATGCTTTATATTTTTGGTGTAGTTTATAAAGGTTTATATACAGGTTTACTACTTCGTGTAATAAGGAAGCCTTTAATTGTTACCATATATTTAAAGAGCGAGTTTAGTGGTGTAATGTTCCAAGAATGATAGCTATGTGCAAATTAGTAACCTATATACGTAAGTTTATTAGTTGAAATGTACGTTTTCATTATTTCAATTAAGTTTAGTTATCAATGTTAAATTTCATTTTTGTTACGTTCGATTTTAGTTACAATTCCTTATAAGTTTATAATAATTAGATTTATTTCCTAAGTAGCAACTCTTGACGTTCAAATTGATTTGAAGGCACATAAAGATCAAAAGTTCAACCCGTTTATTTATCTCTTTCGTTTTTTGAGAGTTAATAATATAGACGCAAAAATAAAAGCTGTTGGCAATGGAATTATTGCATGAGTTATTGTGATACCAATTGAGATATATTGTTTGTATGCTAATAGTAAAGTGTATATTTATATAATCGACACGAATTAGCCTAATCACATAGCGAATTAGGTAGAAACCGATTAGCGGTTCCCGCAACTAGTAATTTATACCTTTTTACTTCATTAATATTATATCTATTAATTCAACTATCAAATCGATAATATAGTTACGAATACCTACATTACTCATCTAAATTTGAATGATAACCCCGTATAAGCCTTCACAATAAACTAATGTAGACCATGGTAATAGATCCTTGCAAATCTAAATAAGAATTTTTATGATACTTCGTAATAAACCAGTATAAGGTTTAGTAATAAAACCATATGAACCTTCACAATAAATCCGTATAAACCTTCATGATAAATATAAATAAATTTTGATAATTAACCTATATAAACTTCAATAACCAACCTATGTAAATTTCAATAGTTAAACCGTATAAACTTCAATAGTAAACCTATACAAAACTTGATAACATGTTTATACCAACTCGAATGACACCAAAAACGTGTTATAAATAACGTAACCACTTAAAGTTAAAGTTCAATACCGACAAAAAGTCTATTAATATGTATGAATGAAAATTTAAAAAATGGGAAAGGGGTAGCTTTGTGGAAGAAGGGGTGGCCCGATGGACCGCCTATCATCAATGGATACAAATATATCAAATCTATTTACCCATGACACAAGTTATTTTTCCCGTGGGAAAAGCCGTTCTCTCAAGATTATCACCAAATCACAAATATTTCGTTGGAAAAAGAACATCAAATTATATAGATTCAATATAAGTATTTTATTTGTTTTCAACCTCACTTTCCAAACTGGGACCAAATAGTACCTATGGTAAGGGCACTGATCTGGCGCCCTTGACTATTGTACTTGGCTGACGCTGACGAGCTGATCGTTGACGCATCCAATGCTTGGACACATCCCAACTCTCCACTATTAGTCTATGGGGTTGGCAGAACAATGGAACCTTCTTCTCAGCGCGGAGCTGATGATCTAGACGCCAAGGAGGGGTTTCCTACATGCGCATAGTGCAATCAAGGCGAAAACCACAGGCCAGAAAGAGAGCTTGCCTGTCGTTGGCATTGCCCACCTGCCACACCTACTAGACTACCATAGGCCCGAATGTCGATTTTGAAGCGAAGGAGTAGAGATGGCGCGACTTCGCAAGGCGGAGGCGGACCTTACCATGCCCGTTCTCCTTCAACAAAACATATCTCGATACATCGGCGTCATCACAGGAGTCTCGACGCTTCGATCATGCAGCCGATCGGCCCAAGGTCTGTGAGACTTGCACCATGTCGCGATGCTGGCGTCACACTCTGAGGACCTTGGAAGTCCGGGGTATGATCCCAGGTCCAAGGGAGTGGGGAGGAAGGCAATCTGCCTCCTCCATCACAAGGTGGAGGAGCAGCGGTGTACAACGCTCGCTTGTTTCCTTGCCTGCCAGGGACGAGATGCATGGATTGTCTCCTTCCTTTGACCATGTGGCCTCTTTCGATATACACGACCCATGTCTGCCAGCACAACCCGCGTGGCGGAGGCTTGGGAGGACGTCCCGGAACGCTGGGCGGGACTGCCAGCTGAGACAGCAGCCACGCCACGGCTGGGAGGATCAGCACGCTTGCAGCGGACAGATGCTTCGTATCAAGCAAAAGAAGGCCTGCGGCGTGATCGAGCAGCCAATGGGGGCTGCACTGGAGCGAGATGAGCTACCGAAAGGGTCCGATTTGTCCTGATGGGGAAGTCGACCTGGCCACCGCTTCACAGGCCTGGCAGGGGAGCGATGCCAGACCCGGCCGAATGGGCGTGCTGCCATCGCAGCCATGCCCAGGCTGCGCGCCTTGCAGTCGCATCGTCGGAGAGAATGGGCCAGCATCCGCCTCCGAAAGCCGGGGCGTCTGCGCAAAGGCCCATGGTGATGCCTCGTGCTTCGCTGTGCTTGAGCAGGGGACTCGGGGAGGAGGGAATCAGAGACATGGACTGGCTGGTGGACTGCCACTGCTATCTTGGCTCTCGATCGAAGCCCCCCCTGAATGTGGGATTTGATGTTGATAAGCTCGCGAGCGGTCACGCGGGAATCCGCCCGAGTAGCCATACCGAACACCGCTGAGCATCTGTGGTGGCTGGCTGCCTTCGGTCCTCGGAGCTTTCCGACCTGTTTTTCTGCCCTGCTCGGCCACGCTTCTCTCTGGCCGCGGAGGGACGTTTGCAACGGAGACGAGAAGCGTCCTTTGCGGCTTCGGTCCCCACGGTTTTCCCCCCCCCCCCCCCCCCGCTGGGCTGCTCCCACGCCAAGTCTGAGACAAAGGCTTCCAACACATCCGTCCTGGTGCTTATTTCTGTGCTAGGTCTCGAGATCCGGGCTGGCAAACCGCCTAAGGGTGACACGCTGCCCAAAAACGAGGGCCGGGCCTCCTTCCGAGGACAGCCGGCAGTGACCAGATCGAATCTCATGGACACACAACCGCTGGGTAGTCACTAGAGGCGTGGATTCCTGACGAGTCGGCGACGTGTCCACCACGTTTCCTAGCCCTCGACTTGCCGGAAACACAGACACTGCCCGATCGGACGAAACGGGCGTTTGCAGTTGCTGTTGGGAAGCTGCATGGTCAAGACTCAGGAGTCACCTGTTGGCCAGCAATTCGGTGCTGGGAGCCTCGCTACAGTTGACAATGAACAGCTGACTGCCCATGTATCGAACGTGCGTTCACATCGTGCGTGGGACGTTTGTGGGCGCTTTTCTGAAGGCTTGCCTGCTAGTTGCAGAAGCCCATCCATACATCTGCTTTCAAGTTGGATCACAGGAAAGACGGGGGCCCCACAGCTGGTGGAGGAGGCTTCCCATACTATCCACAGCCTTGTTCCAGTTCTGTTGTCCAGATCTCAACCTAGGTACGTAAGCCCAGGTGATGGAGTCTCTACGCTCGGCTCTCAGCTCGGTAGGTCTACGGTCCCTGAAAAACCGTTGATTCTGTCTGAAACACGACTTCCGAAGTAGCCTCGTGCCATCCAACTCCTTCATCTGTTGGCCTCCTGCCAGCAGCAGCATCTACACCCGCACCCGCGGGCGAGACGTTGGGCGAGAGAACCACCTGCTGGCAGCCTGTGTGCCCAGCAGGATGGCTGCTACGAGCGAGCCTACGGACGTAGGTTGGCCTCGGCTTCGAGCCATGGTCGCCAGCTCACTGATCCTCGCCTTCCAAGCGCAGACGCAATGCTGCAGGATCTCTGTTTCCAGCCTGCAGATGATGTGGGCCGGCGGCTGTCTGCATGTTCCCTGGAAGGGGGCAGTCATCCTGCCGTGCGACCACATCGCCGTGCCTCTTGGCTCGGTCGGGTCAGCAGGAAGACACAGGATCCCTCGTTGGGTCCCGCTCGTGCAGGCGTGACGGGAAGCACACACGGTGGAAGCAGCGTGCCCGCCTCGTCTCGTGCGACTGGTGATGCGCACCTCGTCCCATCCGACCGGACGCGAGGCTGCGCGCCTGCAGACACGTCCGCAGAGCAGCACGCACGCAGCCCACGGGTGCAGTCTAGGGGGAGCAAGGACGCATCGGAAGCCGTTCATGCATAAGCGGGAGGCCGAGCTGGGCGGAGGCATCGGTGACCGAACCTTGTCGGTGGAAATCGGAGATGGCCGAGCAGCGTTGGGAGGCCATGATGGATCCGCAGCGTCCCGGCCTTTCCGATACAGCATCGAATGGGTGGCGGGAGGAGTGGTTTGTGCCCCTTCGTCGAGAAGGGGGACGGACCGGCTCTTGCTTTGACGGCGGTACCTGATCACCTCCCAGCTCGTTCGCGAATCGTGCGCCCTTTTGGTTCTGGCAGATCCCAGCGCCGCTGTGGCTCCATGTTCCCATCTTGCGACGTGGATGAATGCCTAGAATGGGCCCCGGACCATGAGAAAATCAACCGGTCAGGAGCATTTTCGTGGATGTGCATACTTGCTCTGCTCTTTGGTACAGCAAGTCGTCCGCGTCAGCGCATATGGCATGACAGTCTGTGCCTGGAAGCCAGAGGAGTCCCGAGTTTGCACCGCCACGATGGCTTGCGTCGATGATGAGGTTCCTCAGGCAGCAGGCTGTATCCTCTTGGGAGCTATCGGCGAGCCCAAACAACATAGCACTGTGCCTACCTAGCTAGACTGCCCGTACCAACCTATGTGTTTCCCTTGGGAAAAGAAGGCAGCCAAGTGGGACATCGGACCCGGTCCAGCGCAACCAAACGGACGGGCCGATTCCAGCTCTTCATTCCCACCAGAAATATATATATATATATTTATATATATATATATACCGTGGCGCTCAAGCTCAAGCTTGCTGATTGTTGCAGCCCAAGGCCACAAGGACTGAACAGGAGCGCTCATAGCCAGCCTTCATGGGAAGGAAATGGCATAGCCACCATGGACAAGCAACGCATACTGCATATGTCCGTCAGCGCGAGTCGCTTCCTGACGATCACAGCGCCTGCCCATCGTACAGACCGCTCATCGTGCTGTTCGCAGGCCCGTTCCCGATGACGAGCTTCCGTGACATGGCATGGCGTGTGGACAGTGAGCGCATGCAGGCCGTGCTGTGTATTCACTTGCCTATTCGCTAACGAGACAGCATCCCAGGAGGCTGATTGGTGATTATCTGCCAGTGGCTGGCAGTATAGCGAAATTGGACGATATCGAGAGCGTTGCGAAGCAGGCTTGATCCCGGGGAGGCATGGAAGCCCTTTGCCTCGACCGTGCCGGCAGCACGCAGAGACTCAGATAGAGACGTGCTGCTGTCTGTGTTGCAAGTACAGTACAGTACAGTACAGTACCGTGGGTGCCGTGGGTCCCGTCCAGTCCCGTCCAGGACCATCCAGTGGCGCTCGTCACGCCATCCAACACATGACCCTATCCCTATAGGACCTGGCAGGCAGCCCCCGTGCGGTGACCACGGATCGGGGCAGACCTCTGGGCGCTGGGCGCTGGCACGGCGATGGGCCCGGCCTCAGGACAAGGCGGCTGGCCAGGCGTCAGATCTGCTACCAGGCAATATCGACCTGCATGATCTGAACGCCGTGCGAGTCTGTGCATCATGGCCTTCGTTTGCCTTCTCCCTTTCGGGCTAGGAGGGCCGTTGAACCAGGTAGCATGGTGGCGGTCCTCGCACGAGGCGCAATCTATCTGCTGCAGGCCTCGACCCCGTGATGGGATGTCTGCTGGCCTGGCAGGCGTCATTTCACAGTCCCCCATGGGCTGCGCTTGGGAGCTGCTTTTGGCCATGGCAACCTGCCAGCAAGAAGGGGGTTCACTACGTATTTCAAGCACAGGTAGGGAACAAGCCATAGAAAGGCTTCGCGCCCGTCGCGTCGACACACATATCAGCATCCAGGACAGATACCGGGTCCAAGAGCTCGGGGCTAGGGAAAAGCATCCGAGGCAAGGAACGTTTCAGACTGTTTTTTTTTTTTTTTTTTTTTTGGTTCCCAGAGAGTCACAGCATGAGGTCCTTCCCAGGCAGAGACCCCGTCCTGACGCCTGAGGAAGCGAGACACGCATCCATGGACAGGCTTGCATGCGTTTTTCGAAGGACGAGAACGCCCATCTGCACTATCTTCGCATAGGAAAAACCGTTAAGCGACGAGGCTTGCCTCGTGCGAGCGAGCCGCATCCGGCATTCCAAGGGACGAGCGGGTGTGCGTGGCGTAGAGGAGCACATAGGCCCCCATCCAACCATGCGTTGTCGCGGGCTGGTGTTCGATTCACGTGGTGGGCATCAAGCCACCATGGCGGTCTTTTCTCTCGAGGACGAGCTTTTTTGCAAGCGCGGCCCCGAGAAAGGCAAGGAGCAGTTGCTGGCGTGTGACAGACTGCAAGACTGCTGGAGAAATGCCCTCCTCGGCCGGGGGTGGTGCAGCCAGGATGGTTCGCGAATCTGCGACATTGTCCAGTACACGGCCAAGTACCGAGATTTGTGCTACTCGGCATGGGACCACAATGACAGGGCGATACGGAATGCAAGTCAAAGAACGGTCGGTGGAGTCTGGGGAGGAGGCTACCGACTACTACGGCGCGGACGACGACCAGGCTTGGAAACTCGCCAGCAGGGCTGTGCTTCATGATGATGCATCCTGCCTAGCGGTGGCCTGGAGGAGGCGCCATGTGGATAGCTGCGCGAGGGACTGCTCGACTGCTCGACTGCTCGACACCTATCCAGCCCCCGAGCCTCGAGCCGCCGCGCGCTCGAGTCCTTGCGCGCTCGAGGTATGACGGCGAAAGCTCCATGTGTGGTGTAACGGAGCCCATGGCGCCGCCAGAGCACAGTTAGGCGAGGTGCTTCTCAGGGGACCCTATGCTGCCGTCTGCAGACGCCCAGTGCATTTCCATGCCCACCGTCAACGGCGCATGCGGCCTCGCACGCCACCGAGCGGTGGGCCACGGAGGCACCCAGCCTCGGGACTTGGGACGGCTTCCAGCACCTGTCCGCCCTGGTACCGGCCGTGATCCAGCGGCCTTCCGAATCTTCAACCGCAGGCTGCCGCCGGGCGCCCCGCCGCAGGGTCCCTCGGCGACGACCTGCCCAGTCGAGCTGCCGTTGTCCGACCGAACAGGCGCGGGAGAGCCGCGGGAGAGCCGCGGGGCGGGTGTTCTTTGCGAGGCACGCGTCCGGTCGGAGGGAAAGACGGACGTGACGTGCAAGGAAGGCGTGCACTTCCCCAGCCCGGGCCTTGCACGCGTGAAGGGGGCCCACGGCGCGGGACGGCGATGATCCTCCAGAGAGGGTCTCTGTCTACAGTACGGCCGTTGCATCGGGCTGGCAAAAGGTTGGCTGCCTGGCCTGGCCTGGCCTGTGGCCGTCCTGCTGGGGCCTCCGGCGGGGCTGGGCAGCATCGCTGTCCTTGTCCTGTGCCGGCATCGACACACGAGTACCAGCCCGGGGGCCACGATGCGCAAAGGGCCGAGTGTCTCACCTGGAAGCCCCGTTTCCGATCACAGTGATGCCCCGTGCCACAGAGGGTGAGCGGCCACTGGTTTGATGTACTCTGCCTTCGTGTGTTTTCATATGTACATCCAAGTATGGCGGGGCATGCATGTTCCTATATGGCTACTATGTATGATGAAGGACAGGCGAGCAGGACAGGCGAGCAGGACAGGCTCGCCTGCGTTTCATTCCAAGAATATCCCTGGATGCAGCATGTGATATCCGATCCAGCAGAAGCAATCTGGATGTTCTGGCGTCCAGTCCCTCGACGGGATCCTCCGCTACTTGTATTGTGAAAATGTACATACAGTACTGATCCCACCGACGTACGGCCACGCCGTTTTTCTTTTCCGGCTCCTCTGCCTCCCATGGTCTGTCTCCCTCCAGCCTGCCTGCATGCCATCTTCAGGCCTCAGCCCTTGCACACTCCATTCCTTTCCTTCTCGACTCGTGCCACGAACGGTGTGACCTTGCTTGTGGGCGTGAATAGGACGTCAGCAGAGCTGCGGCCCCCCCTCCACATACCGTTCATTTCCCAGGCCCTTTGCCAGCTTCATCCTCGGTGATTCTTGGTGCACAGCATGTGCAACTCGTAGGTAGAACCGACCATGTACCCTGGGACAAGCCCACCCACGCACAATACATGAGGATTGTATCTCTGCTGCAGGCAGCCGTTGTCCGCTCGATCTGTGTACGCGGCACACCTTGCTGCTTTACACGGACTACCGCCGCCATCGCCGCCACCGCCGCCTCTCTTACTGTATACGTAGCAGCTGTGCAGATGGAAGATGCGGATGCTGGCAAGCTTGGGGGCACGCGCGCCGCAAGTCGTGTAGCACCTCGCCAGAACCTATCTTCCCCCTTCCCTTGGAGAGAATGTGCCAGCCGCCCGTTGTCAAAGATCGACCATGGCGACTTTCTTGTACACGAGCAGCCGCTCTTGTCGGGTGATAGACCCACCCCTGAGCGGCGGCGTTCTGGGTGGCTGACACTGTATATGAACTCGGCCTCTCTATGGATCATGAACTTCCTGTTTACTTGACGTCTTCTTCGATTTCACTGCCATCCAGGACTCTTGCCGTCTACAGGCCTGGACTTGCCATTCAAGATCTCACCTGTTCCGAAACTTGCATCGAGTCTCTGTTTCCAGGCACGCCATCTTGCGCTCAGCGACCGCGACCGCGACCGCGACACCGACACCGACCAGCGGTTCGCACGTTCCTACCGTGGCAAGCCGCAAACCGCAAGCCGCAAGCCGCAGCAACGAACTGGCCAACCTATCGACGTGGACGCTGCTTCGATCAGCACAGGACCGACACAAAGAATCAAGAAGGCAAGTCACCCGGCCCTCTACCTAGCTGCTCCTTTCGATCCACCGTTGGCCGTCGACCACGGGGGCTTGTGAGCATGTCACAGCACGCCAGTCGTCCAGGACAAAGAACAGGCCGTCGTCGGCCGTGAGTGAATCCAGACCGGACCGCTCCACCGTTCCGAACGTTGCGCACGGTGCCGCAACTTGCACGCAATGGTCAGCCTTGGGCCGCGTTCCCCCTTCCAGCGGTGCATGGTGCATGGTGCATGGTGCATGATGCATTTGCAAGCCAGATCGACGGTCGGCTGATCTGCACCTGGGGCGGCCCTGTTCACGGAGCCTTTCTGGGGAACCACACACGGCGGCACGGCGGCAACGGGGCCGGGTCAGCGTGTGTGTGCGCGCGAGAGAGAACAGGGACGAGTTGCAGCTGACGCCTGTCCTTGTGCAGTTTCTTTTTGCTGGCCGTTGCCACCACCACCACCTCCACCACCACCTCCTCCTCCTCCTCCCTTCTCCGCAACGC
The DNA here is from genome assembly GCA_038502455.1 of Anisogramma anomala. Lineage (NCBI taxonomy): Eukaryota > Fungi > Ascomycota > Sordariomycetes > Diaporthales > Gnomoniaceae > Anisogramma > Anisogramma anomala. The sequence continues at coordinate 4,732,409 of JASMMZ010000011.1, read as the reverse complement.
CCTTTCCTTGCCTCGCCGGATCGCCTCCATCTGCACCGTCGATCTCGCAGCAGCTCCATCTCGGAATCCGGTAGACACAGACCAGGGGGAGGGGGGCAAGGGACATACTTGGCCCACCGAACATACTTGGCCCACCGATTGCCAGATTGCCAGATTCACAGATCCCACCCCAGATCCAGAGCGGATCCACCGGCCAGTGTAACGGTGGCATCGATCCCATCCCGTGGCCGCCGGGTCTGAACAACACAAGCCAATCATTGTACATCCTTTCGACGAGGGGGGGGGTGGGGGGGCAACGCCTGCCACATTATTTCCGGACAGGGCTAGCCAGCAGCCTTCTCGACAGACTACTTCCGTGTGTAACAGTAAGTGGAGAGACCTTGTCCTTGTATACTTGTCCGTGTCCTTGTCCTTGTCCTTGTCCTGGTCCTGGTCCTGCTCCTGCTCGCTCCTGCTCCTGCTCCTGCTCCTGCTCCTGCTCCTGCCGTCCCATGCCAATCTATCTACTGTACTTCTTTTCTTTGCTTTGCTTGTCAGACGTCATCTCCTGATATTGTCTCTCTTGGGCCTGGGGAAGTCGCAGGCCGTCCGTCCATTGCATGCATGCACTTCGTTCCTTCTTGTTCGTGTTGTGTTGTGTTGTGCGCGGGACAGCCTCCGTGTTGCCCCAATGCCTTCCCGCCGACCCCCTCCGGCCCCATCCCACACCCACACACACATATGCCATCACATCATGGCTGGCCTTTCATTCCAGACCCCTCCTGCCCACGTTCCTGTGGAAGCAGGGACAGCGACCTCTACAAAGTCCAAGCCCAGGCAGGGAGACTTGCTCGCTGGCAGGCGCGTCTCTGGCGGCACTGGCATTCGACCGTGTTGAGAAATGCGCGCAAGTCTTCCTCCTCCCTTCGCAGCCCGCGACGGTGGACGGTGCCCTTCGTCTTTTCCCACCTTGCCCACCTTGCCCACTTGGCCCACTTGGCCATCGATCCGATATGTACAAACATGCGGCACAGACGTCTTACTTTTCTGAACAACTTTCCTCTTTGCCCTCTACCCGTCCTTCCTCGGAGCTGCGACTTGTCTCGCAAGTTCGCAAGCAACTCTCGCCTCCACTGGCTGGCACTCGCCAACAACGATTGCTGTTGCTTGGTTGCTGTGCCTGTGCCTGTGCCTGTGCCTGTGCCTGTGCCTGTGCCCGCCTCCGTCTCCGCCTCCGCCTCCGCCTCCGCCTTCACCTCCGCCTCCTCCGCCTCCGCCTCCACCTCCGCCGCTGCCTCCGTCCGCGCAAACGCTTGCGCGGACGAACTGGTGACGGCAGCCTACCGCCGCCCGAATCCTTGCCCCAGCTTCTTCCCCTTGATTGCTGTTCCTGCCCATGACACTCGCCCATGCGAACACGTTCGGGATACCCGCATGACCTGGGTCGAGCTGATGCTGATGCACCCCGTCGTCCACTGGCAGCCCGACCACAGCATCCGGCCTCCCGTCAGAACCCGGCCCCTGCTGTGATCGATATTTTATTTATTGATTTGGTTCCTCGGCTGCTCGCGACCGCCTCCCAACTTCCAAGGTAAGCATCTTCCCTTCTTGGATGGGCTGATGCACCCTCTTGGTTTCTCTGTCCGCGAGACTGCACAGCCAATGAGATGGGCTGTGGATCTGGTGGCGTTGGTGGGCAGTAGCACACCACTACACCGCAGCACTCCACAGCACTCCACAGCACGCTCTGGTCCTGCGTTGGCTCCAGAAGTCATCTCCTATCATGCAGGCCTCGCTGACCGACATTTGTTGCTATAGGTCAGTGACATCTGGTCTCATACTCTCTCTTTGACTCCCATCGCTTCACAAAGCTGCAGAGGGGTTTGGATTGCATCATTTGCCCGAGACCGTCTTCCCAGCACGGTTTGGCTGCTGGCCTGGTCTTGCCCAATGGGAACAGCACCTGTCTGAGTCCCTGCTGCAGGCGGTATGCTCAAAGGCTGCTGCACCTGGTCTTAAGCTGCCAGTGCTCCTATTTGGAGCAATGAGGAGCCCCAGCCCCAGGTTCCATCTTGTTGTGAACCTGTCTGGTCAGTCCTTGCTGCTTGGTCTTTGCCAGGTCTCTGCCACCGCCCGTCTGGAGTCCAACGCCTCCTCCCAAGACCCAGCCAGCACCTCGGCCTGTTGGGGCGGCTTGCGGCTTGCGGCTTGCGGCTTGCGGCTCGTGGCTTGCGGCTTGCTTGACAGAGCCTTCCAATCGCGACTCCCTAAACCCTCTGCCATCTTTTGTGGGTCTTGATGAGCACGGTGGCTACCGTGGCTACCGTGGCTACCGTGGCTTGCTGAGGAATAAGCAAGTGGCTGCTTGTGCCTTGACATACATATTCTTCACGCAAGGGGAGGGACGATCGATCCATCAGAGACATTCTGGCGCTGTCACATCTGATCAGTCAAGCTTACCTGACACTTGCAGCATCAACACTACCTTCCACATCCCCCTCCTTGCCGTCACCACTCCCGAAACATTCTGTCTAGCATCCGCCCCAGTGGACCCATCCAACCACCACCATTCGAAACAACACGGCGGTCTGAATGTCTGTTCTTAAGCTGAGCCAGCCAACGTACAAATTGTTTGAGGTGAGTGAGCCATCACCACCATCCCATTCTGCAATGTTTTTTTTTTTTTTTTTTCTTTTTTTTTTTTCTTTTGTTTTGCACAGGTCATATTGTGCCGTCGTATCCGATCATGTCGTCTCAAAACCAAAGCAGCAATGCAATTCACCAATGTGAAGGAAGCTGTGGCGCTGGCCTTGCTTTGCAACTTTTCTCTTGCGCCAGCGCAATACATACAGTCTGTACTCGTGTGATGATGGCCTTGCTAACCACAACCACGCCCACAGCCGGGATACCATCCCCAACGGCCAATCATTGTCGATTCGGACGCGCTCGAGTCTCCAGACACGGTGACTCTTCGGTACGAAGAGGAGGCAGCTGTGCGTGCCAACGGCGGAGGAGGGGACCTGCGAGGTGGCTCGTCCCCTGATCTCCTGCCTATGGCGGCATACAAGCCTCATCCGCCCCAGATGCATGGTGCGTTGTGGACCAACCCCCCTATGTTGTCTCGGCATGGGTGCGAGCCAGGAGACGGGACGGAAGAAGAAATACGGACTGACATGCTGCTTCTGGCACGCTCGCAGGGTATCCAGAGTCGCCGTACAGCCAATACAGCTCCCAGAACCTCCCACAGGCGCACCTGCCACAGCAGACCGAAAATGCCGCCTCCCAGATGAACCAGATCGCCTACGCGGCCAACAACGCTGCCGTGGCCGCCAACCACCAGAGCGCATATCACTTCAACCTCGCGCCGTCCGGCTTCACGTCCCAAGGATGCCAGCCCAGCGCGGGCCCGAGCGGCACCAAGGTCCAGATGCGCATCTCGGGCCACTACGACATCATGTCCCTGACGACGCAGCCGTACGCATGGGTTCTCTTCGGCCAGGCCCACAGGACCCCGGGCCAGATACTGAAGGAGTCGCAGGACGCCAGCGGCGCATGCGCCTACAGCCTGACCGTGGACGCGCCGCCGTTCATCATGACGGGCTGGCAGACGGGCGCCAGCGTGCCGCTCACCGTCATCATCGAGGGGGCAGACGGCAACGAGCTCGCGCGGGTGGGCGCCGCGGGGTCATTCACCTACACGGACGCGGCGGCTGGTGGGGGTGCTGGTGCTGGGGGTGGGGGCGCCGATGGTGCGGCGGACCTGGCCCAGGGGGCCGCGAGCCCACCTGACGACGCCATCACGCGCAGGAGCAGTGCGAACCGCTCGCCGCCGTCACATGAGCACGAGGCGGCGGGTCTCCAGGTCAACAGCCCCCCGTCACTCACCGTCCGCACGAGCGCCACCACCAGCCCGACCGCCGAGCACCTCCCCGGCGCGCACCAGCTGCAGCACCAGCACCAGCAGCAGCAGCAGCAGCAGCAGCACCAGCACCAGCACCAGCACCAACACCAGCACCAGCACCAACAGCACCACGATGTCGCTGACCCCTCTACAAATACCTATGCCTACGCCGCCGGGGCGGTCACGCCCTCCCAGGCCCAGCTCCAGCAGGTCCACCACCAGCAGCACTCGCAGCCGGCCACCAACTACGGCGCAGCCGCTGCCTACAGCCAGAGTAATGAAACGATGCTGCACGCCTACCGCACCTCCAACTACGCGCAGCAGCAGCAGCAGCAGCAGCAGCAGCAGCAGCAGCAGCACTACCAGCGAAGCCCAACATCGCTTCGCTCGTCGCACCATGGCCTGGGCACTTGGGCGACGTACGGCGGGCTCGACGGCCGCGGCGCAGGCTACTCCTCGGCCCACCACACGCAGATCACCCGGCCGGGACTACAGCCTTCGCTGCCGATCCCCAGCGGAGGCCCGCCGAAACTGGTGCGCACGACCACGCTCTCCCAGGGCAATCCGTCGATGGGGCTGGGCGGGGCGTACAACCCGTTCGCGCAGCACCACAAGGCGATCCTGCACATCCAGGGGAACCTGGACTCGATGGCGGTGGGCTGGAACGAGGAAGAGTGGATGAACAAGCGGCGCATCGTGATGTTCAAGAAGACGCAGCAGGGCAGCCGGCTCACCGCGACGTTCCGGCAGGTGCCGGTCAACGAGCGGCCGCCCAACCACATCTACGTCAGCTGCATATGGTGGGAGGAGAAGCAGGAGTGCTTTGTCACGTCGGTGGACACGATCCACCTGCTCGAGCAGCTGGTGGCGGCGCCCAACCGGTTCACGGTGGAGGAGAAGAACAGGATCCGGAGGAACCTCGAGGGCTTCAAGCCGCTGACGGTGAGCAAGGCCAAGGCCGAGTCGGAGGATTTCTTCAAGGTGATCATGGGCTTCGGGAACCCCAAGCCACGCAACATCGAGAAGGACGTGAAGGTGTTCCCATGGAAGGTGCTGGGCGCGGCGCTGAAGAAGATCATCTCCAAGTACAGCGCGTCGAACTCGTCCGAGGTCCGGCAGGCCACACACCACCCGCACCACCTGCTGACACCGGTCAGCGTCAGCAGCAACTACGGCCTGCCGCCGACGCCGACGACGGCGACGGACCCGAGCAGCGCGGCCAGCTACCTGGGCAGCGGCGGCATGGGGCACCACGCGCCGCTCCAGGAGGGCATTCCGTCGCCGCGGTCGCTGAGCGGCGGCATGCACTCCTCGTGGGCGGCGTACGCGACAGGCGGCCGCGACGGCGGCCGGGCGCTGTCGCCGGGCGGCGGGCTCAAGACAGAAGCGTCGCCGACGCACAACGGCAGCCTGCGGCTGTCATCGTCGCTGCCGACGGCGTACGACGCGCGGGGCCCGCAGGGCGCAGGGGTGGCGGGCCACTACGGCCTGCCGTCGCAGGGCAGCCACCATGCGATGCCGGCGACGCAGCAGAGCCATGGCGGGCGGTGGGACTACAGTGTGAATGCAATATCGGACACTACAGGGGCCTACGGGGGTAGTCGAGGAGGGTACGACTACGGAGGGTACGGCGATGGGACTGGTCAGCGGGCATGATCACATTGGCGCCAGGACTTTGATAGAAGAGAAGTCTCGTGATGATAGAGGAGGGAAGACGAAGAAGAGGGGTGGCTGGATGCAATCAAATGGGGAGGTGTAATCATGTTGGAGTGCCACCAGGTCGCGAAATGTGACGTGTGCAAAGATAGACAGACAGACCAGACGGGGGCGGGGAGGGCACCGGGGAGGGCAGATGGGAGGCAACAAGATACGAGGCGAACATGGACCGAGATACCTACTTACTTGCTTTAGTACCAGTACTACACAACAGTGGACAAACAGTTGACAGTTTGTTCCCATGGCAGGCAAGATGTGAATATGATATGGTTGACTGTCACGGCCAGCAGCAGCAGCAGCAGCAGCAGCAGCAGTGCTGCCCACGAGCTCGCCCCACCACCACCACGACCGAATACGATATCTCGACACTATCTACCTCGCTGCCCGGCTGGGAATATCCTCAAACATGCCAGAATCTGGCTCGTAACAGTCACAGCCAATGTGGATGCCAACTATCATGTGGGCCATGATGGGCCAATCACCTCGGCAAGCCCACCTCCCTCACCACGACCCTAGACCGGATCGGGAGGGAGTCAGAGGAGGCGGCGAGGCAGCCTGCATATGACAGTAATAAAGTAGATGGACGACTTCAGGTTCTTGCCTCCTTTGCAGATCGAACGTCCTTTCCGCTTTCTCCATATTATTCACA